>JAEMPF020034785.1:0-21487 GCA_022496165.2 Catalaphyllia jardinei
TTTGTTTCCTCGTGGCCGATGTTTAATTCGCATATTTTCCGGCATGATGTTTTATTATTTGTTTCCTCATGACCGATATTTATTTACACATGAGATGTTGTTGTTATTTGTTTCCTCTAGGCCGCTGTTATTTATTTAGTTCACATGTTTCCTGGCACGAGATGTTTAAAGTGTTTGTTACCTCGTAACGAACGTTAATTTATCCGATTGGATTTATAAATTTTACTGACTTGTGATGTTTTATTATTTCGTGCCTCTTTTACCGATATCGGTTTGTAGATGTTTTCGAGCACCAGATATCTGATTTGTACATTCATGTTTTTGCTGGAAATACGATTATTTACTGTTTACATTTATTTTATTTCTCGGTATGAGACTTTATATTACTATTTACCTTGGACTTTCATTCGCTTGTTTTTCCCGCTAAAGATGCTGTATTATTTTTTACTCCATTTCCGATGTTAGAATATCTACCATCTTAAATACTGTATCTTCTTCCTCGCCGATCGCGCTTCAGTTTGTTCATATCATTTTACTTTACATGTTCTTATTATTTGCTTTCTAGATACTGTTTGTGTCTTTTGCAATGCAAATGTTTCTCTGCTGCCTGCTTGACACCAATATCCACACTTATTAAATTTGAGCGGTTTCAGTGAGTTCAAATCCTTTCATTTACATTCCTTTGTTCTTTATTTGTGCCAGACTGATACTATCTAACAGCTAAGAAAACGTATTGAGCTTCTCGAAAGCCAACAGAAGGGCGATGTTGAGGGACAAATAACCCGTGTATCCACGTACGGCCATAGAAACGTAGCCGATTTCGACAAGTACACTGCAATGTCCCTGGCTGAATCATTGGCCTCGCAGGCAAAGCAAGTCAACCATTCAAAAACGTCGTTCCTTGCCGTTGCCTCGGACGTCAAGAAGTCACCTTCACAAGTCGAATAAAGTATTTCAAGCTTACTTCATTGCTCTGTTTGCCGATAAAGAATATACGCAGGTTTTAGACGGTCTTAGACCGCATCTCGAAGGTGGACAAGTCGCTTCGTTCAGAACCCACTCAATAAGTTCTCTCCATTAATCAATGCCTGGTTCTTCTGGTAGAGGGTCTTCCAGGCCCCAGCGTCTCGTATGTTTCTATTGTGGCACCCCTGGCCACTCCGCAAATAGATGTTTTCGTCGTAGCCAATTTTTAAACCGCTACACCGCGTACCCTAGGCGCGGTCGTGGCGTTAATAAGTAGCTCTCTCTTTATTTCTTGTATATCCCCCTAAATTTGCTGGTTAATAAAATTATATTATCCTAGAGTCCATTAATTTTCTTGACCTCTCCCTGCGCCCCACTCTAGGGTGACAGTTTTGAAAGGGAATCTAATTTTCAAAGCTGGCATCCCTAGAGCCATCTCCTCCCTTAATTTTTCACTTCTTTCTTTTCTTTTAGTCCCCTGCCAAGCGCTTTAAGCTCACCAATACCTTTCCGGAATGGGAGGTTACTCCTCATTTCAACCTAGAAAGCGTACCCAGACCTTCAGTACGTTGGGTCAAGTTTGATAACTCACCTCTTGAGATGGCTTAGGGGATGACAGATAACAATTGCCATGTCTCTCTGGAATTCGTGAAAGCAGTTCTTGATGGCCATGCCCTTGGATATCCTTCTATGCTCGAATTTCGGGATCAGGAAACCTTTGTCTCCACAGTTGCCTTCCTGCCTGGGAACGTATCTCCAAGTGTGCTCCGTTCGAACTCACTCCCAAGATTTTGCATTCGTTCAAAAACTGTGTTGACATACACGAATTTTTTCAACCCTTCTAAGGCCAATATAAGGGGGGAAACTTTGACTCTGCTTTTCCCCCGCTTAAGACCTTTCCTAATGCCATCTCTCGTAAACACTTTTCTAAGTTTATCTGGGACACTATTATCGCTCGCCTAACATCCAGGGCAATCTCTCTTTGGGGAAAAGTGAGTCACGTTGACCCTCCTTATCTGGTTTTATCTTGAAAAGTAGAAGAGTCAAAGCCGCGTCTGTGCAATGATAATGGCTTTCTCAATTTATGGATCAAGGACACACCCTTTAAGTTGGATTCTCTTTCTAGTCTACCACGTTATGTTACTCCTTCTTCTTTCCAGTCAGTATGTGATGACAAATCCGGGACGATCATTTTTTGCTTTGCCCAGAGAGTCGTACCTATTTTGGTTTTCAATGGGGTGGATGGTTTTTTACAGTAGTTAGTGAGAGAGGGGTTTTGGCGCATGTGGGATGCGGGCGCATTTTGCTTTTAAAAAGTAAAAAAATTAGATTTGCTTTATTTGCTTGCGGGTTAAGTCACAAAGAAAAATAAAAATGACGCTCAAGATACTTAAAAAAAATATTATATACTGTTATATAAATGGAAGCTTATCTAAATACCCCAGAAATGCAAATGTTAAAGAAAGAAAATTACAAAGAATACAGAAAGAGATATCATGTATTTAGACTAAAGACAACAGAGTGGTATTGTGTTATTTGTAATAATGGAAAGAACTATAGATTAGGTGGAAAATGGACTCATTTAGGAAGCAAAAAACATGAGAGAAACCTTTTTAATAATGAAAATTTGATAGAATTAGAAAAATATAATTAAGAAAAAATAAAATTAAAAAAAAAATGACACACTATTATATAATTGAAAATGATAAAATCTCAGAAAAAAGCTCTTAATTCATATAATATGGATGTAATTAATAGTTATATATTGAATCAACCAATTAAAAAGATAATTATTAACCCATTATTTCAAATTGGTGGAAGACCTAGTTTTAAAAGATCTAGATTACCAGAACCATTACAACCAACACCATATGTTCCACCAAAACAAAAACCAACACCAAAACCAAGAATAAAAAGCAAGAGACCAACACCAGCACCAAGAAATATTACTCAAAGACCAACACAAACACCAACTTTTATTCCAAATGCAATAATAAAAGATGTTAATCAATTTATAGAAAAAATAAAACCATTTTATAAAACAGAAGCAATAGAAGCATTTAGAAAAGAATTAAAAGATAAAGAAAATCAAATAGAAGTAATTAAAAAATTAGATAAAGCTTTTGGTAATTATGCATTATCAGCAGAAATATATATTTTTGATAAAAAAGATCCAAGAAATCAATTAAGTAAAGTTTATAATTGGATTGAAAAATTATTACTTGATTATTTAAATAAAAATAGAGGACTAAAATTTAGTATTGCAATTAAAATATTATTTTATAAACGTAAATTTGATGAAAATGGTAACGATATTAGAGAATATATTGAGGGTTCATTTAGTAATATTGATAATCCAGAAGTTGTAATAAATACTGAAGAGATAAAAGATAATTATAATTTTATTGTAGAGATTATATTAGAAAAAATATCAAAATGGCTATCTGGTGGATCTGGTTTAATAATAGAGGAGATAAAGAGTAATTTTATTAATATTGCAAAATATACACCAATTGGTGGTGGAACATATTTACCATTACCAAAAGAATTACAAAACTCTCAAAAAGGTTTGATTAATATTAAAAATAAAGATGATTATTGTGTTATTTGGAATTCAATAAGGCAAGATAATCCAAGAGATAAAGATCCACAAAGAATTACACTAAAAGATAGAAGTTATTTTAAAAATTATGATTTAAAAGGAATTAATTTTCCTTGTAAAGTAACTGATATAAAGAAGTTAGAGGATAGAATAAAAAAAAATATTAATATTTTTACATATGATAATGGTGTATATCCATTTTATATTAGTGAAAAAGATAATAAAATAATATTAAACATGCTTCAAATAGAAGATGAAGATAAAACTCATTATGTTTATATAAAAGATATAAATAAACTTTTATATAATAAAAATAAAAGAAAGTGTAGAATGTATTACTGTGTTCGATGCTTACATGGTTTTATAAGAGAAGACCTTTTAGAAAAACATAAACCTGATTGTAAAGATATAAATACAGGAAACTGTGCAACAAGATTACCAAATATGTTTAAAGATATAAATGGTAAATGGAGAATACCAACTACTCACTTTAAAAATCACGCAAAAAAATTAAAGCAACCATTTACTATCTATGCTGATTTTGAAGCAATATTAGAAGATTTAAAACCAGAAAAAAAGAGTTCAAGTGAATCTTTTACAATAAAAGAAAAGAGACATATTCCATGTAGTTTTGGTTATAAAGTAGTTTGCTGTTATAATAACAATTTTAGCAAAGAGAGAAAAGTTTATAGAGGAGACAATGTTGTAAAAGAGTTTCTAAAAAGCATATTAGAAGAAGAGAAATACTGCAAAGATGTTGTAAAAAACCATTTTAATAAACCTCTAAGGATGAGTGAAGAAGATGAGAAAAAATTTGCAAAAGAGAAAGAATGTCACATTTGTAAAAAGAAATATAAAAAAGATGAAAAGGGTGTTAGAGACCACTGTCATATAACTGGTAAATATAGGGGTTCTGCACACAATGAGTGCAATCTAAAATTTAGAGTAAGCGCTGATAATTTAAAAATACAAGTAGTATTTCATAACCTAAGAGGTTATGATGGACATCTCATTATAAAAGAGATAGGTGAAATATTAAAATTAGAGAATGAAAAGATAGATTTAGAAAACAAAGAAATAGATAGAGAGAATGCAGAATTATATAAAATTAGCAATAAAGAAGAATATGAAGAAAAGAAAAAGAAAAAGAAGCGTAATCTTAATATTGGAATAATACCAAAGAATATAGAACAATATTTAACATTTTCAATAGGTAATATATCTTTTATTGATAGTGCTCAATTTTTACTTGGTACATTAGAAAGTTTAGCAGAGTGTTTAGCAAAGAGCAAAGAGAATAAATTTAAATATCTTAGAGAATATTTTAAAGATGATGAGGAGTTTGAGTTAGCAAAGAAAAAAGGTGTCTACCCATATAGCTATATGGACTCATTCCAAAAGTTTAATGAGACTAGTTTACCAGAAAAGAAATACTTCTTTAATGATTTAGTAGAGAGAGATATTGAAGATAAAGATTATGAGCATGCACAAAAAGTATGGAAAAAGTTTAGAATAAAAAATATGGGAGAATACCATGATTTATATCTAACAATTGATGTTTTATTATTGGCAGATATTTTTGAAAATTTTAGAGAGACATGCTTAAAATATTATGGATTAGATCCACAACATTATCTATCATCACCAAGTTTAGCTTGGGATTCAGCATTAAATAATAAAAAGGGAGTAAATAGTGGAGGAATATATTTAGATAAAATAATACAGGAAAACATAGACCAACTCTATTTTTTTGAAAGAGCAAAGAGAGGAGGAATATGTAATATTCCACATAGAAATGCTATAGCAAATAATAAATATTTAAGTAATTACAATCCAAATGAAAAAAGCACTTATATAATTTATCTTGATGCAAATAACCTTTATGGTTGGGCAATGTCAGAACCACTACCATATGGTGGATTTAAATGGTTAGAAGGTTTTCCAGAAGATAAAATGTTGTCAAAAGTAAAGGGTAAAGGAAGGTTTTATGAAGTAGACTTAGAGTATCCAAAAGAGTTGCATGATTCACATAATGACTATCCTTGTGCACCAGAGAGTATAAATATAACAAATGATATGTTATCAGACTTATGTTATGAATTAAAAGATAAGTTTAATATATCAGATACAAAAGTAAAAAAGCTAATGACAACACTAAATGATAAAAAGAATTATGTAGTTCATGAAAGACTTTTAGAGTATTATTTAGAATTAGGTTTAAAATTAAAAAAAGTGCATAGGGTAATTGAATTTTTTGAAAAACCATGGTTGAAAGACTATATTCAATTTAATACAGATATGAGAACAAATGCAGAGACTGATTTTGGAAAAAGATTTTTTTAAACTAATGAATAACAGTGTTTATGGAAAGACAATGGAAAATGTTAGAAAGAGATGTAATGTTCACCTTGTGACAGATAAAGAGCAGTTTCTTAAACAGACAAAAACACCTTATTATGCTGGTTGTAAAATATTTTCAGATGATTTAGTTGCTGTAAGTATGAGAAAGAAAGAGGTTGTAATAGATAAACCAATATATTGTGGTGTCGCTATTCTTGAATTAAGCAAATTACTTATGTATAAATTTCATTATGGAACTATAAAACCAATATATGGTGATAGAGCAAAACTATTGTTTACTGATACTGACTCACTTATGTATGAAATAGAGACAGAAGATGTTTATGAAGACCTTTTTCAATTTAGAGATCAATTAGATAATCATAAATATCCAAAAGATTCAAAATTTAAATTTACTGAGAATAAACAAGTGATTGGAAAGTTTAAAGATGAGACTGCTGGAATACCTATAACAAAATTTATTGGATTAAAGAGTAAAATGTATTCATTTGAAATAGAAAAGAAAATATTTGAAAATGGTGAAGAAAAGATAATACATGAAGAGAAAATAAAAGCAAAAGGAATAAAGAAATATTTAATAGATAATAATCACCCAAATGAGAGATACTTTAATTATTCTCATTTTGAAGATGTCCTATTTAATCAAAAAATAATAAAGACAGAGATGAAATGTATTAGATCAGACTATCATGAAATGTATAATATATTAATGAATAAAACAAGCCTATCATGTTATGATGATAAGAGATATGTACTAGATGACGTAATAAGTAGTTATGCATATGGTCATTACAAAATTTAGGATAGATCTTTTAAATCTTTTATATCTATCCAACTGTTAAATTTTTCAGGGTAACCTTTCCATTTAACTAAAGCTTTGTTGCCTTTTTTTCTAATTACTTTTTCTATTCTGAAAACAGTTTGATCTGTCTTTTGCAGCTCTTCTGTATAAAAAGATCCTTTTATTTCTTCACCATCTGAATCTTTTATTTTGTAAGTTATAGGAATTGTGGGTAAAATTCTATCTATAACGAATACTTCTTCTGTCCAATTTGGAGTGTATCCTTTATCGAAAGTTTTTCTTTTATATTTGCTTATACGAACAGTATCACCCACTTTAAATATATGTTTACTATTGCTATTACTATCTATTTCTCTACCAAAATCATTAATTTTTAAATAAACTTTTCCATAGTTATGTTTCTTTCTAGCTTCATTTGGAGTCATACCTATGCTTCTATTTTTACTATTATTGTAAGAAGAGAGTATTTCATCCAAAATATCAATGTAAACAGTATTATTTCTGATTGTAAACATCTTGTACATTTTCTCTTTAATAGTTCTATTCCATCGCTCACAGACAGCTGACTTTTCTTCATTTTGAGTAGAATAAATTTCTATATTATTTTTATCTAGTAAATCGAGAAAAATTTTATTGTAATACTCTTTGCCTTTATCAACCCATAACTTTTTTGGCTTATGCTTTTGTAAAATGGTTTCGAAAGCCTTAGATACTTCTAAACCAGTTTTATTTTTTAAAGGTACAATCCAACCATATTTACTAAAAAGGTCTAAGACCATAAGAAGATATTTAAAACCTTTATTCCATTTACTAAGCTTTTGCATATCAACTAAATCAGAACACCAAATTTGGTCAACATTATGAACAATAACTCTTCTCTTATTAAAATTACGTCTTATAGGTTTATGTAACTCATCAGCCAATTTTTCTTGCCACCTTAAATTTTGGGCGTTTTTTTTTTATCATGAGCGCCTAAACCTAACTTTCTTTTTTTATCAATCATATTTCTAGCTAACCAATGACCCCATTGTCTCTCCTTCCAAGGAATTGCATCAAGAGCTTTAACCATTTTACTATCAGCTTTATGTTTACAAGCTTTATCATCACCACATACTGTATAGTCAACATCATGTTGCATTGCAATAGCATCTGCTGTGCCAGTTGGCTTATCATATACCTCTAATATTTGACCTGTATTTTTATCAAATTTAACTTGTTTATTTAAATCATTATAGGGACCAGTATACTTATGGCCAGGTAGAGTCCATCCACCTTTTGGTTTTGGAAGTTTGCCAATTGCTTTATGAATATCTACTCCTTTTCCCTCTATTTTATCAGCAGCTGCATCTGCTGCTTCATCAACATATTGTTTTAATTTATCTTTAGCTTTTTTAGATCTAATAAAGTCAGCTGTTTTTTTTCTTCCACTTTTAACCATTAATTTAGCATCATCAACAATGCCCTCACCCTTTATCTTTTTTGATACATCATCAGTTATTGAATCAATAGCATCATTCAAATACTGTTGACCTATTTGTTTGAATTTATCTTTAACTGTGTCAGATTCAATTGTATTAGCTAGTCCTCTCCTTCCTAAGTTAAATAATCCTTTAGCACCAGATGCTAAACCTTTTGTAAACAACTCACCAAAACCAGATCCATACATTTCTCTTAAACCATTTATTTCATTATTAGATAAAAATTTAACCTTATTAATACCACATTCATCACATTTAACTTTTACTCCACATCTATTATTATGAGCTATAAAATATTGTTCTGACTGGGGTACATTACCAGTATGTTTTCTCTGTTTAACACAATATATTTCCATTTATACTATAATATTAAATATAAAAATCTTTTAAATTATAAAATTGCCCCTAGAAGTGGAATATTGTTAAAAGGGCTGTTTCTACCTAATATTAGTCCTGTACCTTTTTTTGGTCTACCTCTCCTTCTCTTTACTGCAGTTGCTGGTTTAGCTATTTTAGGTACTCTAGGTTTTCTTACTGCTCTTTTTACAGTAGACAAAGAAGGTGTAGCACTACCTTTAACAAATCTAAACTTTGTAATGCCACACTCAGCACATTTACACTTCATAGCATTTCTACCATTACTAGTAACAACTCTAACCTCACTACCAGGAACACACTCAGTTTGTTTTTTCTGTTTTACACAATAAGATCTCATATATAATAATTAAATTATAATTTTATTTAAGTACCTAAACTTATATTAAAAAATTTTTAAATCCTATTTATATATATGGATGTTAATGTATTAATAAATGATATTCGTTCACTAGAGATCTTATATGCAGAGGTAAAAAGTTTTTATAAAAGATATAAAAATTTTTTTAGATCATTATGTAATAGAAAAGAGAAAAAGAATGCAAAAGAACATAAAGAATCAGTAAAAAAAGATTTAAGTAAAGCAAGAGATAGACTAATAACTAGAGCAAGAGAATTACAAAAGGAACAAAAGGAAAGAGAGGGTAAAATAATAGATAGAGAAAGAAAACTAGTAGAAAAATATGCTAAGTTGAAAGGTGATGGAAGTACTGCTCTATAAATTTTTCATTATAATTTGTATCTTTTTTAAAAACACTTAACAGATCCCAATAATCTGTACCTTTATGCATTTCATAGAGAAAGTAAAGGCAGAAATAACCACAAGTGGTGGTATATAAGTTTTGAATCTGCATGTTTTGATGTAAAAGAGTTAAATTTTTCATCTTAGCATGATTTACTATTTCTTGAAAAGGTGGCATACCAAAACTATCAAAATAATTAATAATACCATCTCTAACATAAGTTGCAACCCAATGAGATCCACTCATATAATGTGGTTCTAAATTATAGATAAATATAGCTAATTTATGATTATGAGGTATAGAGACATCTCTACTTAATACATCTTTAATAGGAATACCTAAATATTTACACCAATCTAAAAGATCATAATTACTTAATGGGACATTTTTTTTAAACTTTAATTTTTTGTCTCCTAGTAATAATAGGCTGCTTCGTTCTTTTTTTTTTTACCACCTCCTTCTGAAGGTGGTGGTTTACCAACTCTTGGACCCCCCTCACCCCAAGTACCATAAAATGGAGGTGGTCTCATTGGGTATTCACTCATTGGCATAATTGCTCCTCCTTTTAATGCACTTATAAGCATTGGTATTCCAATACTTGCTAAAATAGTACCTATGCCATTACCAACTTGTTTTTGATTAATTTTAAACATTAAATCCATATTATTATTGTAAGCATCAGCTAAATCTCTAATCTGTGGTTTAGTTAGCAATTCACTCATAATTGCAAGTTTATGCAGCTCACCATTTGGTACTCTAAATACTTGACCACCAGTTATTTTTTTTACAATCTGTCTAACACCTTCACTTACACCACCAGCAAGAGCTGATAAACCAGCAGTTTTAGCAAGCATAGGCCCATAATTTCTCAATACTGGTAATATACTACTTGCAATACCATATCCAGTTTGTTTTCTAATATTAGTCTTTGGAATTTTAACAAGAGCACCAGTTCCATTTTTTTTAGCTTTTTCTACTCTATAAGCCATATTATTTGAAACAAGTAGAGTATGACTACCAGTTAAATCTTTATTTTTTAATCTAATACCTATTTCTTCACTATTTTTATAAGCTCTTTTAAGTTTTTCAATTTGACCTTTTGAAAGATTAACATTAATTTGAACTAATTTTTTTGACATTATATTAATTATGAATTAAATTTTTTTAAGTTTTTCATTTAACTCATAAATAATATTTTTTTTCTGTTTGTTTTTGTTTTTTTCTAATCGCTAAAATCAAAACAATTCTCTGGATGTAATGAAATAATTCCTTCAGTATTATCTTCACCATCATCATCCATAAGACAACATTGACTAAATCTATTTTCTTCTGGTTTATATCTAACTTGCATTAATTTTGGTTTAAGAGTTAATCCAAATGTACCTCTACATAATGAAAACCATCCAGCAATAAACTTAACATGAGTTCTTGATATCACATCTTCATAATTATCTTTTTTATTACCATCCCAATCAAAAAAAGTAGTCTGAAGTTTATCTTTTTTATATAATAGTGAAAATTCCATCTTTGAAGGATAATCTAGATATTCTCTCTCTTTTGTCTCTTTATCTACTTTATAAGGCTTTTTACAAATTCTTTTCCATAATCCACCTTGACCATGTTCATCATAACCCTCGATATTACTTTTAGGAACATTTTTTGCTAATCCCCATTTATTTTTATAAAAAGTGTCAATAAAAAACTGATCTAATTCTATTGCTTTATCTAGATAATTTCCCTCTAAATTTATTTGCATACTTGTTCCAAGATAATTACCATCTTTATCAACATTTTCTTGAGCACCAAATGGTGAATTACCTTCATATTTAACATACATAGTACAACCATCATATAAAATAGGTATTTGTAATCCATTATAATTGTTTTTCTTTGGTGTACCAAAACTAATACTATTAGTATCTATATCTAAAAAATCAACAATAACATAACCATCTTTCTTTTGTTCTTTGTTTTCTTCTTTGTTTTCTTTCTTTACAAATTTTGCTTTCATCATTCTATATGATTAATAAATATATTTTTTTTAAATTATTTTTTCTTAAATATTTTTTCGTGAGGGTGTTTTCCTTTTTTCCTTATACAATAACTAATTGATCTCCTACTTTATCAACAACAACATCCTTTTCATAAAGAACAATAGCATGAACTCTAAACCTATCACCATCATTAGTATTAATCATATATTTAAGTATAAGTTGTTTAGGATCTCTACTTACACTATCAGCTTGATAACTAAGATCAAAAAAGATAAGAGGATAAAGAGATTGGTAATTAGTGATATTTAATTGTGTTCCTGTATTATAATCATTCTTTTTCCATGAATAACCCATTAGAGCATTAAATATTCTATTTTTACTCTCATGGTCAAAGTCTCTTTCTGGATAAAATACACCATCACCATATTCAAGTCTACAACTAGTTAGGGTACTATTATCATTACCATCATTTAGTTTAAATGTATCATATATATATGGATTTTTTTCTATATCATTACTCTTATTTCTCTGTAAATAGACAAATACATATCTTACTTTATCAATAGATGCTGAAATTCTAAAATCTCCACTTGTATTTGTTAAATCTGATCTCTGATACATTTCTCTTAAGTAATTCCATTTACTTGGTTTTTGAAAATCAGAGATGAATTTACTCATTAGAGCATCTTTTGGTTGTAATCTGGGAACCCATAGATAGAATCGATCAATTACTAATCGTGTTGTATTAACTGAGCCATAAAGTGCTTCTGCATCTGGGTTTAAATCTATTTCAAATTCAAGTTGCATTGGTGGTAACATCCTCCCCTCTAATTCTTCAAAGAAAGAGTATCTGTTTAGAGGGATATTTACATTAACTTTTTTTCTATCAGCTGTTAATAAACGTCTCACTTCAAAATTAGGGTTAGTTGCTGCCACTGAAGATTCAGCAGAGTCTAGATACCAAAAACTATTTTTAGCTACACTTCTAGCATAATCATCTGAATATTCTAATAGATTTTTTGCAAAAGTAACAAGATGAAGATTATCAGTATCATAGATAATTTTACCAGCACTCTTAATAACAAGATGCCTAATAAGAGAATGTGAGCCGCAAAGAAGTGTTGATCTTGCAGTAGTGTTGTCACCACCATCTGCTTTTAGATCAAGATGAAATTGTACTTCAAAATAAGCATTAAACCAATCATAAAAAGAGCTTCTATCATTTATTACAAATTTATAACCATTCTTTTGTTGCTCTGTAGTATTCGCTGGGGCTCTTATATTGCTTTCAAGAAGAAATCTGACTTCTTCACTTCTCTGAACGTTTTCTGGTGATCGAAATGACATATATATTTTATAAAATAATTTTTTTTAATATTATTATTTTTTTTACTAATCAATCATATAAGAGATTATTAATTAATGTGTTAACTTCCTGTTGTGTCATTTTAGCTTTAGCTCTGCTAGGTTTTTTTCTCTTTGTTGCTGGGTGTGGTCCTGGGGCTATAGTGTATGGTTTTATCTCTTCATTAGATAACATCTTTCTTATAACATCACCAGATTTTTCTTCTATTGCTTCTTCTGCCTTTTTCTCTATCTCTTTTGCTTTTTTAGTCTTTTTTCCTATTGCTTTTGCAAATGTAGAGGCAACTTTACTACCAATAGCACTTCCAAGTTCACTAACACCAGCAGTAATTGGTTTCATAATATTATCAACTATAAGCCCATTTCCTCTATGAAAGTAAACATATCTTCCTAGAGATGGATGATACATCTTTTTAAATTCTCGTGATTTTGGCATTGAATTGTTAATCATATAATATTAATTACTTATTTTTTTAATATTAATGAAAATGCAGTATCTGAATTATTAAAATAGATTGGTCTTCTTAATCCATCAGTTACATAGATACGTATACTTGAAATAGTTGTTGTATTTATTGGACTAAAAACAATACGTCTTGGTTCAAGTGTAAAAGCATATGATTGAGTTAAAGTTCCTGTTCCAAAACTGTAAATAATATCTGATTCTCCACCATCAACTAATGAAGTACTTGTTAAATCACAATGTATATTTAAAATATCAGTGTCTTCTGTAAGATTTGGTACTCTCTTTCCAATATTTTCTTCATCTTTTAAAATCTCTTTATCAAATCCAATAAGTTTATTAAAATTAGATTTAGTTAAATCAAGTTGATAACCTGTGTCTAAAGTTATAATTGTTCGAAAAGTTGGCTCATCAAAAGTTATTGTGATTGGATAGTTTGGATTATTTCCATCTCCATCTTCTACTGTCTTTGATTTAATATAATTGTCAAAATCATTATATGACCAAACTCCTTGGGGGAAATCAATATCAGTCCAACTATTACCATTATCTTTACTAAATGATATTTTTTGATTATTATATTCTGAATTAACATTTGTCCATGTAAAAAACATTGAGATAATTCTATTTAAACCAATATAGTAGGTTGAGTTTGAATCTAATATCATTGTTGGTGTAAAATTTGTTGTAAAGTCACCAGGTCTATTTCCAGGTTCGTTTTTTGCAGAAAAGCTACTTAATGTTATTTCTCTTTCCATATATGATATAACAGCAAAATATTTTTTAAGCAAAGTGTTTCTTTATTATTTTTTGGTATTGGCTCCTATTGATATGTTTAGCATGTAAAAGTGCATCTAAGATAGTTACACCCATGTTTCTCATATCTATACTTGTATTTCCTGCTTTCATTTCTGCAATAATTAGAGTTAATTTATTTAGCATTTCTTTTGCATTATGAAAGAAAAAAGCACCACCACCCTTTTTTATTTTACGTAAACCAGAACCTTTTTTATATGAATACATTTTATTTTCATAGTAATGTCTGTAAGATTTTAAATCTTTTTCTACTTTGCTAACATCCTTATAAATTTGATTTTTTTCATCTAATGTTATTCTTCCAGCTTTATAATCTTTTGTTGCCTTTGATTTTATAGGTGTAATCCTTCTTTGCGTACTTAGTGCATCTTCAGTTATTTTTCGAAGATAAGCTCTTCTTTTTGCATCAGTCATTTCTGGTTCGGCTAATCTCATATCTACATCATCATAATTAGGGAGATCTAATTGATCAAAAACCTTATTAACTTCTAATCTATATTCATCATCATCAACCATTGATTCTTCAGCTTCAGCTAATGGAGCTTCTTCGTCTTCTTCTTCGTCTTCTTCTTTTTCTTCTGGTCCCTCAATAGCTTTAGGTTCTTCTGTTTTAGGAGGAGTATAGTCAGGAGGTGGCTCATTAGGAAATTGCCAAAGATTAGGATACATTTCATATTGAGGTGTTTCTTTTGGTATTTTAGCTATTTGTTTTTCTGCTTGTGGTCCCACATAATCTTCTAGATTTTGCAATCCATCTACACCTATATCTTCATAAGGGTCTACATCAGGTGCATAATCAATACCTCCATCTATATTCTCTCTAGGTACTTGAATTCGGACTCTCTTTTTAGGTTTAGTTTGTTCAGCTATTTGATCTAGTTTGTCTAATCTAAAAGTCTTTGCAATAGCCTGATCAGTTGTTTTACTCTTTATCCTCTCTTCTGTTATTTCATCAAATAGTTTTCTCTTCATTTTACCAGTATTTGTCTTTTTATCTGCTAATTCTTTCCATTTCCTTAGACTCATATATTAACATAATTTATAATTTTTATAAATTCATAGAATGTAATCTTATATTTAATTATATAATTAATTGAAAAAGAATATATTCATATAAATTATATATGAAAATACCAAACTATGACTCTACATCTAAATCTAAAAGCAAATTCAAAAGGCTTAAACCTTTTATGCCATCTAACACTTTTAGAATGTTAATCTGTGGACCAAGTGGTTGTGGTAAAACTAACACCCTTATGCATATGCTCTACAACCTTCTATATTTTGATAAAATTTATTTATTCTCAAAAAATCTAGAACAACCAAAGTATCAGGAACTAATGAATACATTTCAACCTATATCTGAAGAGGTTGGATATGATGTTATTGAAGCTAGCAATGATGAAATAACACCTCTATCAGAACTAGATGGTGATAATCAAAAGATAGTTATATTTGATGACTTTGTTTGTGAAAAGAATCAAAAACCTCTTGTAGAATATTTTATTGGTGGTCGTCATAAAGATTGCAGTGTTATCTATCTTAGCCAATCTTATTATCTAACTCCAAAAGATATACGACTCAATTGTTCTCATTTTTGTATATTTGACTCTCCATCTTCTGCAGAGACTTCAAGAATGTGTAAAGAAGTTAATGTTAATAAAGGTAAATTCCTTAAAGCGACCTCTGAACCTTATAGTTTTGCTTACATAGATAAGATAAATAAAAATATTAAAAAAAATTTCAATGAAGACATTTAAAAATAAAATATTTTTATATTATATATGGAATGTTCAAAAGATGCAAAAAAAACTCTCAATCTCAACACTCACAATCACAAGAATCGCAGTCTACTCAATCACAATCTTCTTGGTTGGTGGACTCTTGCTCGCAATCATCTTCCTCATTTGATTATAAAGAATTTTTATTATATGATAGTTTAGAAAGTACTGATAGTGATGATAGTACTTATTATCCTTCTCATTCTTCACAATCACAATCACAATCATCTCAATCACAATAATTAGATAAAAACAATTAAAAAATAAAACAATCTATTACTATATAATGGGGTATAGTAATGGATTATTAGAACAAAAAAATGTAAATAAAAATGGAGGAGTAGGAGAGAGAGGTCTTCCTGGAATTGGATTTAAACTTACTGATGATGGTAATTTTGACATTGAAGAAAAGAGATTAACAAATGTAGAAGCACCTGTCGATGATAATGATGCATCTACTAAAAAATATACTGATGATAATCTAGACTCTAAATTAGATAAAGTTTTAACTGCTGATCTTGACTTAAAATCACATAAAATAGTTAATTTAGCTGACCCAATAAATGATAAAGATGCTGTTAATTATGAAAAATTAAAAGATCATTTTGAATTTAATGAAAATTATTTTCATTTACAACCTAGTTTAAAGATATTTAAGTCAGGTATAGAGTTAAATCTATTAAATAATTTTTATGAAACATCTCCATCTGGTACAACAAATGACTTTGGTGGTCAAACCTTTCTAGAACTGGAAATGAAGTCAGATAAGTTAAGAGATGGTATATATACATCATTAATAAAGATAACTGGTGTAACTGATTATACTCATATATTCAATGTGCATGCCTCTGATGGGTTTAGACTTTATACTTTTTCTAGTAGACAAAATGGTAATATAACAAAGTCATATATAAAATTCTCAAGTGATGGATCAGAAGGTAAAATAAAATTTACTATTGAAGTATTTAAGAGAGACCCATCTATGAATTTCAAGTTTCAAACAAGAGTTGTAAAAGGAACAAGAGGTACAGATTTTAATGATAGAATATTTGAGATAGCAGATACAAATGATAACTATGAGTTCCTATTTTTTGAAAATATTAATATGGATGGAAATAAAATAGAGAGTTTAGCTAATCCAGTCCAATCTGATGATGCTGCAACTAAAGGTTATGTTGATACTGAGACTGATAAATTATTGCCTCTTTCTGGAGGTACAATGTCTGGGCATATTGATATGGATAATAATAGAATAGAAGACTGTGGTAAATTAGTTATGAAAAGAAATGGAAATAGTATAATAGATTTAAATTTAAATAAAATAGTTGGTGTTGGTAATCCAGTAAACGATAATGATGGGGTAAGAAAAAAATATGTTGATGATGTAATAGCTAAAATCAACACTTCAAATCTACTAAAGTTAGATGGTAGTAGGTCTATGTCAGGTGATCTCAAAATGGATAATCATCATATTCTTCAAATAAAAAACGTAGATGATCACAAAGATACTGACTCATTAGCAGATAAGAGAAAAGATTTATATAGCGCTGTAAATAAAGAATATCTAAATGAGAATTTTATTAAATTAAAGAGCAATGCTGATAAAACTGAGGGTTTTGACCTGCGAGGAAAAAAAGTTCAGAACACAGAGCCATATTCTCCAAATTTATTTAATAAAAATGATTTGGTATCAAAGGACTATGTAGATATTGAAATATCTAAAATACCATCTGTAGATACTAGTGACTTGTTAAAATTAGATGGAAGTAGAAAAATGACAGGTAATCTTGATATGAATAATAATTTTATAAATAATGTTAAAACAATTGTTGAAATCGATGGTGATCCTAATAATAGAAACGATATTTTAAATAAAGATGTAAACTTTGAATTTTTTGAAGATCAGAGAAGAGATATTAAAGTAAAGATAGACGATAAAGTATCAATAAAAGGTGATAATATGACTGGTGACCTTAATTTCCAATACACTGCACAGAGTGGTCCCAATGCTGGTCAGATAGTAAATAAAAAGGTAAAGGGAATAGCAGACCCAATTGATGAGAGAGATGCAGCAAATAAACGTTATGTTGATAATAGAGATTTTGTAAATAAAAATTATATTGATTCAGAAATAGCAAAAATGCCAACACCTGATGTTGATAAAGCTTATGTTGATGCTGCAATACAAAGCTCTGAAGAGAGCGCAATCGAATCAATTGACCAAGAAAATGTATTCAAAAAAGTAATGGATGATGACCTTTTCAAAGAGGATGATAGTGATATTCATAAAATTGGACTCAATTTTTTAAAAATTGGACTACGTGACAATAATCAAGACTTCAACATTAAATGGACTATAATCAGGCGTGCAAGACCCTATAACAACATTTCTAAACGATGCGATCTATGCTTAACAGAGAAACTAATGATCATCACTGCAAACTCCGACAGAATCCTAAATAAAAGATCAGAACTGATTTCTAAGTGCCGTCACGAAAACAAGTTTTACCTTCGGAACAATTGACTCAACAACACCCTATTAGCTTTTTCTCACACCTAATTGTGATTAGAACCGCACTGCCCTGCTTTTTATAAACAATAGACGCGTGTGTGTATATATAACTTGATAGGTTTATTCTCCATTAAATACTGTCTGATGAGTGCGTGAGCACGAAACTCGGAGTAACAGGGAATTTTTGTCTCTTCGTTATATCTTCTTAAAATTGGACTCATAAATAAAGATTATCATAAAGTAAATCAGAAAACATACCATTTTCAAATTGATTATGACTCAGGTCTAGGTTATTATAGTACTCGACTAAGTATTGATGTAGTTTATTTACCAATCGGAAACTATACTATAGTTTATGAAATGTATATTAGTGATGGACTCTCTGTTGATGAAATTAATGCATCTAGTGGCACTCTCTCTGTCAGTAAAATTAATAGCAAAATAGTAAATAATAACACAAGAAGTGTGATACATTTCCGTAAGGGTATTATCAATCCTAGTTTTGATGATTTAGATATTGATATTCGTCTTAAAGGTAGGTCAGACCCTAAAACAGATATTTATGTGGTAGTCTATGGTGTTAGAGGTTACCAGAATGATGTTTCGATTCATCTCTGGGACCGATTGTATTACTTCCATAATGATGTGGTCAATTTTGAAGCTCCTATCGATATGAATAATAAAACCATTAAAAACCTTCCAGAAGGAAATGAAGATAGTGATGCTATCAATTTTAAACAGTTAAATGATTTTAAAAATTCTTTCCAAACTTCAGTCGCAAATTTGCAGAGTTCTATAGGGACAGTCCATTCAGATTTGCAAAAGCAATTAGATAAAAATGGTAATTTAATTAAAGCTATAATAAGAAGTAATTCAAAATTCGTGTTAATAAAAACTATTTATTTTCCTGATTCTATTGAAGGTAGATCTCAAAATAATTATACATATAAGACAAGTGTTGCCAATAGGGGAGATGTTACTTTTTATTTAACGTTTCAACATAAAAGTAATACTAGTAATATCATGATAATAAAATTAAATTGGTTTAGTTTTTCTAATCTTCATCCAATATATATATTTATTAGCAAAGATAGAGTAGTAGTCTCAAAAAACCCTTTGATTAATGAGCAAAGTTTAAAAAGTGTTAATATACCAAATTCAGCTAAAGGAAAAAAAATATATTTTTGGCTAACAATTACAGACGCAGTTTTAAAATTTATATTTAGTGGCCTTACTAATAACATAACTGTGCCTCATCCACTTGCAAAGAGTTCATATCATCAATTTGATATAATATATGTATCAGATTCTCCTTTTACTATTAATAGAGCTTTAATAACAAAAAATATATATAATACAGATAGTGAGGCTTATTCAGATATCATTGAATATGAAAAGAGTGAAGGAACAATTATTTACAAATATTTAATGTCTCTCTTAATATATGGGTTTCATTAATGGAGAACAAAAACTAGAGGTAAAAGCAGTTAAGGGTGAAAAGGGAGATAGAGGTATTGGTTTCACTTTGACAGCCGACCAGCATTACCATATTAAAAACCGGAGATTAACTAATGTATCTGCTCCAGTAGATAACAGTGACGCGACCACTAAAAAATTTGTCACGGATTTATTAAAAAATAAAGCTGGAACTACTTACGTAAACAATGAATTAGCTAAAAAAGCAAACGTGACAGATGTTCAGACAGCTTTTGAAGCATTAGAGAATAAAGTCAACACGCTAGAAGCTACGGTTGGCGAGCTACAGAAAGCACTAAAGCGCGACAGTAAGTTTAATCAGGATGGCGTGGGTGATAATAGGGGAATCCCCCACAGACATGAGTCATAGTTTATTTAATTGCATAGTTACGCAGCTCTTAATTTTCCGCATACCTGAACACCTTAGAAACGAGCGATTTTGGTTAAAAGAAAATCAAAAATTTTTTTTCTGTCGCTTTATTTTTTCTGGGGGGCGTTCAGGAATGTATCGTTTTTTCTGGAGGGCGCTCAGGAATGTATCGTTTTTCTGGAGGGCGCTCAGGAATGCATTGTTCACAATTAATTCAACAGCTCTTCACATTTATAAATAATTTTCCTGTAATTATTTATAAATATGAGAAAAAAAATTTGCGATTTCAATCACATTTCACAAGACTTGAATAGCAATCAAATCGATGAATTGATGGGTTATTACAAAACAATTCATCTAAAATGGTTTTTATATAAGAGAGCTCATAGGTATTACAGAAATATTAAATATGCAGCAAGATTGTTTTCAGGAGCCATTGCCGGTGGCGGTATTGCATCAGCTATTGTCTCAGGATCTATTTTGACTATTATTTCTCTTGGTGGTTCTATGTTAATTGAATGTTTGCTTGACTATAAAAACGTTAACGAAAACATGAATAACTGCAAGTATGCTTATCAAAGCTATGCACATCTCTTAGTGAGAATAAAGAGAGCATTGAGACTTGGTTCATTTAGCAATGAAGATTTGATTAATGATATCTGTAATCTTGATAATTTCTTTATTGATATGTGCCCCTCTGTTGAAAAGTATAAAAAATACTATTTGAAAAAATATTCTGAATAAATTATAATAATTATATTATATGCCTGATAATATGCTAGAATTTTATACTAATCATTTAAAAAGACAAATCTCTATATATAGAAATTTTCTTATTAATACTCTAAGAAATTTTTATATATTTAATGAAGTTGATTTTAATTCAAAAACAAATGAAGAGCTATCTATTATGTTAGATAAATTTAGAAATCCTGAGATATTTAAACAAGAGAGTCTATTAATAAAAAGAATTAGTAATTCTAATAATAAAATAATATCTTTCTATAAAAAATGATACCCTATTATATATTATATGGATAGACAATATATAAAAGATGGATATATAGATAGTGAAGCAGAAGCAGTGGTAGCGCGTGTTTATAATAAATTTCAAAATAGAAAAATACCAATGATTAAGCCTAAAGTTATTCCTTTTCATTCAAAAGGGGATTATAAAAAAGATCGATATTGGAAAATTATAGATGGTATAAAAAGAACAATTATAAAAGAAGGGGTTCAATATAAAGAAGCAGGTAAGTTTGTTTATATTGATCCTAAAACTAAAAAAGATATTATAATAGATCTTTTAGGTCATCATTATTATGAATATGTAGAATTTTTTTGTGGTTATAGTTATACAAAAACAGAAAATTCATTGTATAA
>JAEMPF020034786.1:5000-21471 GCA_022496165.2 Catalaphyllia jardinei
ACCATCTCTTCAGAAATAGATTCAACACTATGTCAAATCATCAAAAAAGGATCCCACAACACCAACACCTGCCGCCCACACTCTAAAAAGACCTCCAACTTTAGATACCAGCCTTACTCCAAGAAAAAGCCCATTAAGCTGCTTGAAGAACAACAATCCAAGCCAAATTTCAATTTACATATTATTGATTATGTACACAACACAACTATATATACCAAACTCTTCCTACAATCCCATAAGCTACAAAACCTTATAAATCCTCAACAACTCAACATCACTCAAACAAACAACACGCACATACAAAATCTCCGCACTCGCAATGACATAATACTTACTAAGACAGACAAAAACATGGGATGGGCTCTCGTACCTACGTCATGGTTTACAAACGAATATGCTAGGCATTTTACAGACACTACGACATACAGACGAATTGACAAATTTGACCTAACAACAACTATTGCCAACTCCAACAAGCTATTACGAAAACTTCAACTACGTTTTGATCAACTATTTTCTACACCGACCAACAAACAACTACTTGACACTGTTACAAAAAACAAACTACAACTACCCTACATGAAACTCCTACCAAAAGTACATAAACTAACTGATACTGCCTCACCCACCAACCTTGACAAACTCACTGGACGACCAATCATTACTGCACACAGCTGGACAACTTCTAACCCCTCACGTTTACTTGGTACTGAACTTGACAAAATTATTTTACGACTAAAAGACATTTTTAAAGAACGAAACATTCCTTATCCATTAATTTACAACTCTACAGACCTTTTAGACTTACTTCACAATTTTTATGTTGATGACATTAACAATTTCACTTTAACGACTTTTGACTTAACATCACTCTACACCAACATCTCATATTCAGACACCATCCATGCTATCATCACCAGTTGTAAACTACTAAACTTACCGATTTTCTACAGAGACTTTTTACTTAATTTAAACAATTTTATTAATGACCGTAACTTTTTTCTTTCTGGACAGGACATTTATCAACAGACCAAAGGAGTTGCGATGGGCAGCTATCATAGTCGGCAAAATGCCGACTTGGTTTTGCTGCTCAGCGAGCTTACATTTTTTTTCAAACAACGAAACCACTGACCTCATTGTTTTTTGTAGATACATCGACGACGGATTTATGTTGACCGACAAAAACAACAATACAGACCTCATCACCCATTTATCCTCTACATATCCTTCACAAATCCCAATCACTTTCAACACAAACTGTCACTCCACCCACTACCTGGACCTCACAATTTCACTCAATCACCACACTATCATGTATCACAAAATTCACCATTGCATTTATCAAAAACCACATCACAAATACATGTATCCACATTTCTAATCAAATCATCCACAACACATTTTCACAGGCATCATCAAGACTGAGACAATACGATACAGCAGACTGTCAAACACCAAAGACGACTACGACTTTATACACAGACTGTTTACTTTACGACTTACTGCACTAGATTACAGTAGTCATAGAGGGTCAGAATTATCCGGATTACTGCCTAGGTAGGCCTAGGTAGGCCTAGGTAAATCATTACTATTCAAACTGTCTAGGTACTTGTATACTAATGAAGTGCCTAGGTAAATCATTAATATTCAAACTGTCTAGGTAAAATACGTTCCTGCATACTAATTCGGTATAGGTTTACTAATAAGCGTCGCTCTAGTACAATGAAATTGACCCTGATTGGTTTATGGGAAATCTATTATCTGTTTAAAATAAAAGCGCGTTCTCCGTTGAGTACTTTATTCTTGCCACAAACTCCAGTAAATAATATTTTTGAGCGGCCCAAACATGCAAGTCGAATCCACATCTAAATCTATGTTAACCGTGGACGAAGCTAACGAGGATACAATTAGTGCGTTCAAGGAAACTGATGCTGCCAAGGATTTGCGAATCAAGAACAGTGCATGCCTCGTCATAGACTTGGAGGGATTCTTTGTGCAAAAGATATTTCAAGTGCGTGAACTGGGTTATTACTCCTGGAATGAACACTTTGGTCGCTATGCTTTCTTCCAACCAGCAGCACTCAAAGACTTGTCTCACAAGGATAAAAAGACAGTAAACTTTACAAAACATAACATACCCGGACTCACTTATCAACCCCGTTACCAAGAGAGGGATTATGAGTACGATCAAGTAGATAACTTCTTACTGAGATTATACAGTCAATTCAGGACGGAGAAAAGAACTGTGGTAACCTACAAAGGGGGACATGTTGAAAAAGACTTGATAAACAAACTGAAAATTCCTTGTCTTGATTTAGAAACTTGGGGCTGTCCAAAATACGAACAGTTAAAGCAAACGATCGTAGAACCGTTAGCGAGCTGTGGGTTTCACTTAAATGATAATATTCACCATTGTCCCATAACAGAATGTCACGCGTTTTGGTTATGGTTTCAAACTTATATCAGGTAAATAAGCAGTTTTCACGTACTGGAATTTTTTTGGGAAAAAATGATATTAAAGTTAGTTAACCTAGAATTGGGTTAAGTGTTTATCTGAACTCTTAGCTTTGCTGGCGACAAAGAAAAATAAAATCTGAGCTAAACTGCTCTTGTTTTCCACTCCGTTAGTCACGCACTGAACTCTACTTTCAGCCCTAGATTTGCATACAAACTCTCCAACGGAGAAACCCATGGGGCTAGCTCTACCATTGAAATGACAACAGTAGAAGTTCGGAGCGCTAATTAATTGTCAACACGCAACAATAAACATTTTTGAACAACACGGTTCTTGAATATTACTTTTATTAGCGAATACAAAATAATAATACACAGAAATGAACACACTAAAATTACAACTCAACAACACTGTTTATGAGTAAAGTATCAGGAAATCAATCGTCTTCATTGTATTGCGAGTGCTTGTAAGGCGAGGTCCTGTGTAAACGTCGAGATCGTCTAGAGGCTCTCTTCGGTTCATAGTCCAAGTAATTTACAAATTTGACAGACTGGGGGCGTCTACGCTTTCTAACTGGTGACAACGATTCGACTGTGGGAGGGGGTGTCAAAATTGAAGGAGGGAGAGTGGGAGATGAGATAGAGGAAGAGGTTGCCATGGTGGATAAGGTTTGCGGGACTGTCACTTTGGTTGGTGCTTGAACTGGAGTCGCTGGTATGATTTCTGGTGGTTCTTGAACGGGGTTTGACGCTGTTGGTACTTCGCCTGTCAGTACATTCGTAGAAATTTGGTTTGACTCTTGGGGTTGGGTGGATATTGTTGCTTCAAGTATTAAAGGTTTGAACTGGTGTTTATAGTTTAAAAACTTGTTTTGCAACTGCATGTACTGCTTCGCTTTTTGGTCCTCTCCTAGGTTTGTACGATACAGGAGATTATCAATATTATTCTGAATGCGTTGCATCTCCGAAATTGGAGGAAGCGCCATCAGAGTTTGTTGTTTGAGGTACTTGAGCAGTTCTTGAGAAATTCTATTCTCTTCGAATCCTTTGTCGAATCTTTCTTCGCCAGGTAAAACATTTGCTCGCAATCTACATCTATCTGGGGTCGTTGGTTTGAGATCTACGAAAATATAACCATATGGTCTTCGCACTGCCTCTTCGTACTCTTTGATAAACCAAGCAGTTTCACTTGGATACATTTGTTTGGCTAGAGTCAAAATTTGCAGTTTATCCCGAGGATTCTTGAAAAGGACCAAGTAATGACTGTTTAAGCTGATGCTTCGGTTGCCTTTGCCTTGATGGAACAGATTTTGTACAATGTAAATAACGCTTAGATTTCGGTGATGCGATCCTTTTTTAAACATGTTCACGATCCGATTATCTTTTCCAGCTTCAATCATTTGGTCGTCAATGACAATCAGGTTGCGTATGTTGACATCTAAATAGGAATCATTTTCCAGAGATTTCGGGATCCCCTTGACAAATTCGATTGTTGGTATCATCATCAATAATTGCGTGTAGGCGTTTTGCCATTGTGAATAACACCAGATTATTCTTTCCGGTGGTTAATCGATCACGGTTTGAGCTTGTTGTAACAGTGATTGTACCCAGACAGTTTTTCCCGAACCGGTCATCCCTGCAACCATGCACGTAAATGGATGAACCAATTGAAACCGCTGACACTTTTCTTGTGACATCGGTATCGCTGGAGCAAGACTGGAATTACTGTGTTTTCTGTTCATATGTCTTTGCAAATTATCTTTTCTAGAAAAATCCTTTTCACAAACAGGACAGGGCCAACTCATGTCAACTCACTCAAAGCCTAGCGCAAACTGACAAAATGTGTATCATGCTCCACATTTATATAGGCTTTAATCACCACAATACTCAATATTGTTTTCCCTCCTCTTCCTCTTCCTACGCCTCCTCCTCCTCCTCCTCAATTGTATTGTTTTCCCTCCTCCCCCTCCTCCACCTCCTCCGCCTCCTCCTCCTCCTCCTCATCCGCCTCCTCCTCCTCCTCCTCCTCAATTGCATTGTTTTCCCTCCTCCTCCTCCTCCTCCGCCTCCTCCTCCGCCTCCGCCTCCTTCTCCTAAATTGTATTGTTTTCCTTCATCCTCCTCCTCCTCCTCCTCCGCCTCCTCCTCCGCCTCCTCCTCCGCCTCCTCCTCCTCAATTGTATTGTTTTCCCTCCTCCTCCTCCTCCGCCTCCTCCTCCTCCTCCTCCGCCTCCTCCTATTGTTCTATCACCATGTCGAAGACCATATAAAGCGGGATACAGGGGAACCATTTGAACTTGGTAAAGTGTTGCTAACACTTCATTTTCGTCAGAGCAGATCTGCAAACTTTTAAACGCGATGAAGAAACTTTATACTCCAAATCACAAGTTGTACGAAGAATACTATTTAAACCAAGCTAAGCAAAAAGGAGGTAATTTACTGGCTTTTCACGGAGCTCGATTTCAGCGAGGATATGGCTTAGGTTCCATATTTAAAGGTCTTTTCCGTTGGGCGATACCTCATTTACAGCAAGGCGCTGAAGTACTTGGCAAAAAGGCATTACAAACGGGGGTCCAAGTGGCTCAAGATGTTCTGGAAGGAAATAATGTTAAGACAGCGCTGGCAAAGCGTAGTAGAGATGCTATTGGTGGACTAGTACCTCAGGCTGCGAGTGGTCGAAAATCTACAAAAAGAAAAGTGCGGTTTAGTGGTTTACCCCCACCCAAGAAACGCAAAACAGTTGTGTTGGATCAAGACCAAGACGACTTTCAACTTTGGTCGTAAATTTAAGTGGGATTCCCTATCAAAATTATAAAACACTGGTGCCTGTCATCTTTAACTCATTTTAAGACCATGTCTCGAGTAGTAAAGAACAATCTACCTTTCCTTCATCTCTTAACTTGTTGCCCAGAACATCAGCGTCAGCTTCTTCTAGAGACAGCGACTCCAGAACAGATACACGCATTAGTTCAGATTCTGTTTAATATACGTCATGGAAACATACCGGTCTCTAAGGAAGTGAAGCACAACTTTAAAAAGCATATAGATGCCCTTGTTAGTCTCGTTCAATCAAGTGTTCCTTACAGGAAAAAGAAGCAAACCCTTGCTCAAGAGGATTTATACAAGATTTACTAATCCCAGTTCTAACTAGCATAGGGCCCCTAATGTTATAAAACGTCGCAACCTAGTCTGTAGTATAATCAGTCGGTTCTTGCCGTTAACGAGTGCTGGTCAATATGAAGAGAAAAGTCGACTGGGATGAAGAGAGTGATTATGAAGACACCAGCGCAAGTGAAAACGAGGAAAGCGATAACGAAGAACCTCGAATTAAAGATATTTTAGATGGTCTGTCCCAGCTCGTTTCCCGACAAAAGGCCTCCGAACTATTACACAGCATGGCGGCTTCCAAAGATATCTTGTTTTGGACACCTCGCGGACAGTTACTCCGAAACCAGCGAATAATACCTGTGACGAACATTTCAGAGCTGGTCGAGTATGTGTTTCTTCCCCAAAACGACGATGTTATTAAACCCCGCGCCCTCAAAGCATTTATAGATGGGTTGGCAGAGTTAGGAATCGATAAGCGTTTGATACAGAATAAGATAATTTTGGCAGAGCTCTTGGAAAAACAACAAGCCTATCGCGGTAAAGACAGTGAGGCTGGTGATACAAAAATAGTCTCCGAAAGCAGTGATAATGAAGATGACACAGAGACAGTCTCTGAATATAGTGAACATCAAGAATCAGAAAACCTGGAACCTGAAGGAAATTCAGAGATTTTTCTCAAAGGAAAAGGTCCTTGCTACTATTGCAACGGAGAGAACGTTTACGAAACAGCAGTAGTCAAATGCCCTAGATGTTTCTGGCATGATGGTTATAGGATTTGTCCGATATGTGCACATCAAATTCCTGTTGATCGTAAACACTTGACAGATGGATTTATTTGGTGCGCTGACTGCCACGCGGTAAAACACATTGATTCAAAAACTTTACAAAAGACTTATTATCCTCCAAGCGAAGATGAAGACGATTGATTTCCTGATACTTTACTCATAAACAGTTTTGTTGAGTTGTAATTTTAGTGTGTTCATTTCTGTGTATTATTATTTTGTATTCGCTAATAAAAGTAATATTCAAGAACCGTGTTGTTCAAAAATTTTTATTGTCGCGTGTTGACAATTAATTAGCGCTCCGAACTTCTATTGTTGTTATTTCAATGGTAGAGCCAGCCCCATGGGTTTCTCCGTTGGAGAGTTTGTATGCAAATCTAGGGTTGAAAGTGGAGTTTAGTGCGTGACTAACGGAGCGGAAAACTCGCGCAGTTTAGCTCAGATTTTATTCTCTCTCTCGCCAGCGAAGCTGAGAGTGCAGATAAAAACATAATAGATATTTTCATGAGCGAAACAGGGTTAAAAGAACCCGACTTGCATGTTTGGAAGCTATCGGCTCAAAAAATATTAGTTTACTGGAGTTTGTGACAAGAATAAAGTACTCAACGGAGAACGCGCTTTTATTTTGAACAGATAATATATTTCTCATAAACCAATCAGGGTCAAAAGAGATCGGGCAAGCCCAGGCAGCCTTATTGTTTTCATTGTACTAGAGCGACGCTTATTAGTAAACCTATACCGAATTAGTATGCAGGAACGTATTTTACCTAGACAGTTTGAATATTAATGATTTACCTAGGCACTTCATTAGTATACAAGTACCTAGACAGTTTGAATAGTAATGATTTACCTAGGCCTACCTAGGCCTACCTGGGCCTACCTAGGCCTACCTAGGCCGACCTAGGCAGTAATCCGGATAATTCTGACCCTCTATGACTACTGATTACCCCAACAAACCTATTACAGAAAACTCTTTCCCATGGCTACCTTACTAAAATCACAAACGACGACAACTTACCAACAAAACACAACGCTACAATAACAAACCTACAATCTACTACCAAAAGACCTTTTGTTTCATCGAAACCCACAACCTCAAAGACCTTTTTAATTTCTTAATTGTCTTTCTTTATTCACTTCTATTTTATGTTTATTTTTATTTTGTTGTTTTTCACCCTTGCATTTCATATCATTCAACACTTATGGTTGCTTTCAGTTAACCTATTAACATTTCTTTATTTTACTTCATTTCTTTTTACTTCTTTTAATCTGTTATTGAGCTGGAGAGTGCTGTGTTACAGAAGTCTCTCCCTCAATTAACCATTAATATTAACATTTAATTTTTTTATCTGATTATTGTTATACATATACATTTCCGCCCTCACATACACAGCATTTCCTTTTACCCACTGATTTTTTATCAGTGGAGTGGGAACCCTGTTCAGGGATTCCATATTCAACACCTGCAATGCCACAAAGGTTGCTAGTCTTACTACTGAGAAACAAATTAATAATACAATTTTTCGAGCACTATCGGTCGTACATTATATCTTGCCTAGTCTCAGGTAAGGGCATCCTCGGAGAGCCAGGGGCAGATAGTTGGCTCATGATTAAGTCGAAGCGGCCAAGCTTACAAGAACGAAAGAGGAGCCCCTGGGATTCTTCTCTTAATCGACCAGTTCCGAAAATAATTAAAATCCTTGTCTGTGACTGGGCACAAAAATGTTTTTGTGCTCAATAAGAGTTCAGCCATTTTCGTGTTACTTTCGCGACTTCTTATTCGAAGGTGTCCACCGACAAACTGTTAGGTCGCCTGTTCCCCATTTATTTACTTGTCCGCCTCGTGCAGGACAGTTTCCCTCGATCGATTATTCTGACCGCTTGTTCGTCATCTTGGCTCGATGTTAGTGGAGAAACCGGGTGTTTTCGTTTCCACAGCTCTCCTGTGGCTCCTACACTCCCATGGCTGTAATTTTTTCAAGCCTTTTCTACCCTATATTTACACGTTCTGCAAACAGCACGAGGCAAACCATCCTTGTTTTTTTCTTTACAAGCATTAGCGAATATTTATGCAAATTTACGGGTTATGCTTCTTTTTTATCGACAAAAACAATGCCACAAAGACAACAACCACGTCCGATAAAGCTGAGGCGAAGCGGTGTTTCTGCTAAAACAAGAGAGACTACACGAACGAAAATGGCCTCATGCATGCACTCGACTCGAAAATTATCGTACTCTGGATTCACGAATTTACTACCTTCGATTAGTCCACAGTCTGATATTCTCAGCTGATGGTTTTTCAGCTTGGTTTACAAACATCCTAGATTTGGATATTTTTTTCGTTTCATGGTTCTCCTTTCAGCGGCACTACTCGATCGAGGGAAACTCTCTTGCACAAGGTGGAGGGGTAAATAAATGGCGAACCAGCGATTAAACAGTTTCACGGTGACCACCTTCGAATAAGAAGTCACGAAAGTAACACGAAAAGGGCTGGACTCTGATTGGAAACAAAAAAAAATATTTTTATGCCCAATCACAGACAAGGAACTGGTTTCGGAACTGGTCGGTTAAGAGAAGAATCGCAGGGGATCCTCTTTTGTTCCTGTAAATTTTGCCGCTTCGGCTTCCTTATGACCCAACTATCTGCCATTGGGTCTTCGAAGATGAGTTAAGGAGTGTTTTCCCTCACCTTTGAATCTGTCTTTCATTATATAATAACCCAAGTTATTCTAGCATTTTGATCGGTTCTCGCCTATGATCTATAAGAGGACAGATGCACGATTGACATCATCATTACAAAATGTTAAGGCACAGAAAAGCATTGAACAGGTTCGAGAAGCAGGAATTAGAAGAAGAAAGATAAAGCGGCTTCTTTTAGAAAAGGATCCAGACAAAATAATCTCGAGCAGTCTCAATCGCAGTTGAGCGAGACTAAACCACGCACAAAATTGGTCTTCAAGTGAAGTATGATCCTCGCAGTAAATTTTCCAATCTAAGCAATTGGAAAGAAGAAGCCTGAAAAAAATCATGGCTTCAACGGGAGTTGAACCCATGACCTCCGCGATACCGGTGCGATGCTCTACCAACTGAGCTATGAAGCCACACATTGGGAGCAAAGTCAATTTAATGAGTTCATATCTCCCGTAAGGAGTGAAATGATGTAAAGTGTATATGAAATAATTCATATTTGAACTGCAGTTAGGTATGATCCTCGCGGTTATGTATAACCGCAGTTCAAATATGAATCATCATTTCACTCCTTACGGGAGATATGAACTCCTTAAATTGACCTTGCTCCCAATGTGTGGCTTCATAGCTCAGTTGGTAGAGCATCGCACCGGTATCGCGGAGGTCATGGGTTCAACTCCCGTTGAAGCCATGGTTTTTTCAGGCTTCTTCTTTCCAATTGCTTAAATTGGAAAATTTACTGCGAGGATCATACTTCACTTGCATCTATAACCGCAGTTCAAATATGAATTATTTCATATACACTTTACATCAAAATTGGTCTTGTTAAGCCTAGAAACATTGCTTTGTCTCGAATTTAACAAACTCAATTAACAAAATGTTTCTGAGGCTTAATTTATTTAAAAACTCAACTTTTCCCAGTGTCAAAATAATTGTTGAGACACTGATTGATGTCAGGAATGAAACATCAAAACATCACATCTTAAAATCAGATAAAATAAACACATAACCTTGCTTAATATTCCTGTCCATTTCAGACCAAAGCAGCGAGCTAAGTATAGCCAAACACAGCTCACGGCCAACAGTATCGCAACTAAATTGTGTCTCCGACACTATATCGAACTGATTTGAGAATCTCCAACCACAGAAGACAAAAACCTCCACCGCCATTTACGCTCCTTTTATTCAAACTCGAATCAAAATGGCCTCCAGGTTGACCGCAACCACAAGTTCACCGAGGATATTTTTTCAACTCCTACAAATTTCAAGGCAACGTCCAAGCTTTTCGGCTCACTGGGCTGCTCTGATGACAAAACCTGACTTGATTTTTCCAGCATCGTCTTCAGGATTTGTAGATTTCGCAGTTTAATTCTGCTTTCGCTGGAAGTTTTCATTCCACGAGGAGCGACGCTTGTGTCAGGATTGACAGCGGCGTGATATTCCTCGACCAATCACAATTCTTTGTTACGCATAGTAGCCAATGAAATTGTTTCATCTTGTATAGATCATAGATTACATCAAATGGCTTTCTTTCCTCTTCGCCAAAGTGGACAAGGGCCGGCTCTTGTCTTATGATAAGTATTTTCAAATAAATAAATAAAAGCTTTTTGTGTAGTAATTTGTGTCGTTATTATATTAACCAAATATATTCTATGTTGCCGTGCGTCTGTTCAGTAATAGTTCACACAAGAAGAACATCAGTGACACACTCGGCTATCGCCTCATGTAACATTCTTTTGTTCTTACCACATTTTGACGTCTTCTGTGATCTATTACTGAACAGCACAACTCTTTGGACACAAGAATTTCAAGAGCATCGAGAACTGGAGTTTGCTTGCGACAAAACAACAACAATCTATATCGAATACGAAGACCCAAATATCCAGTGAAAAACCTGTCAGTTCGCCTAATGCAGTAGCGAGCAATCCTCTACCTTTGGAATTAAAGAGCCCTGGCTAAACTTCAACTTCAACGTGAGTTGGTTGAAAAAGTAACCCCACCCAAAATCCGGTTGTGGAGAAGACCCCTTGTCTTGGTTAGCAGCATTGATAAAGATTAATGGAGTAAATATTTTCTACAAGATATATTTTATATGAACTACCATATTTTGCTTTTCTTTAAATGAGATTTTCACATTGGTTTTTTTTAAACTGAGGTTGACCCATTATCTTTTCATGTTTTATTAATGTAGGCATTTGCAAATTCCCGATGTCATATATCAATTGAATTGTGTTTAATAAACAAGTATTAACTATATTTGTCTCTCGTTTAAAAGTTAAGTCTTTCTGTCGGCCAAGTAGTGTTTAAACAACTAACAAAATATGTAACTTATAGTTGTTAACAGAGAATGATTATTGCTCCAAGTTGTGGATTTGGCGCTGTTTCTTGCTGTTCACTACCCGTAAATTGCTTCTAACCTTTGAACTGTGTCGGTCATAAGAAAATCTCAGTATATATATAAAATAAAAACATCTCAATATGGAAAGTGCTTAATGCAATGTTTAAAAACGAACAAGAATGTTTTCTCGTGTTAAAACACGTGCTGCGAGTTTTTTGAGCGGCTTCAAAAACATTCCTGGAAAAGTGTGCCTCAATAGACAATTATGCTTTTGAGAAGGTTGGAAATAAGCATGCGAGAAAAACATTAGGTACTAAATTGCAATGCAAGAAAATCAAATCTCGCACGTGTTTTGAACTTTTCTGCTACTAACCAAACAAGACATGTTGTATTGTTCCAGAGCTTTTCGGAATCCTTAAAATACCGAGAAAGGTGCAGTGACAAAGGGGTCATTAAAAATTTTGTGGAATGGCAGAGCGGTAGGGAAGAGAAAGATCTGGCAATCGAGCCTTGCACCCTCACAACTGAAAAGTCTTAAATCCAACGCTTGGTCACTGATATAGCCAATATGACAGCTAAGTTGAAAGAACATTATGTTTTCAGCATTTGTTGTCTCATCTGCTGTGTTGGTACACATTGACATTTATAAGTCACGTGCATTGTCTTTCAGTATCTGATAAAAAAATCGAATACTATAAGCGTTTTAGCAGCTAATGAAACACCCCATACTAATAAGAAAAAAGGTTAATCGATACGAAGTCACTGCTTGTGATGTTTAGTCGACCATGTGATACGCCCATGCGCTTAGGCATTATTAATGAATTTTTGAACGATTATTATTTACTCGTTGCGATGCAGTATAAACTCACTTGTTTACTACGCTCACTTGATGTATTGAAACACGTGAACAAAAAATCTTTTTGTGCACTTTTCATTGAATAATCTCCATTTTTGCAGAGTTTGTATAGGTAATCATACGGTTTCGAGTTCAATTTGGAATTAATTTGCACAATTTTGCAGATTTACATCTTTGTTGTGTTTTCTTGGCGGGTTCAGTTCAGCCTTGGTGCAGTTTTTGGAGATTTCAGTCTAGTTTCTTCACCGTTTTTAGCCATCATGATTCGCCCTTTACTGTGTTCCGGAATACGTGGTTAGTTCCTCAGAGAGTTCGTAAATTTAAAGTCTGAGCCGACCTGAGCCTACAACTCGCTGAATACAATTCCCAACAGAGGAAGTGCCGGAAGATCTTTTTTGAAGCCATTTTTTGTCATTCGAAGTTTCTTTCTTTTTCTTATTCTTTATAATTTTATGTGATATCCTTGTCGATGTAATTTGCATTGGTGTTACACTTTTTGCACCGGTCTTACACTTTTTGCACTGGTGTTACACTTGAACTGCACTGCTCTCAGCCAATCAGAATAGAGCAATTTTTTCCATGTATATTATTATGGTTGATAGTAATGTAGTGCTTGGTGCAATAGGAAGGTTAAGGTTACAAATTAATATTTTTTTCTTTTATTTAGTAGAGAAAAATACGTTGCTAAAAAATGTGTTGCGAAAATGGCTAAGACCGTTCTCGCAAAAGTCAGCTGCTGCGCAGGGAGAAATGTAAACATTCAATTAGGGGTGAATATTTTCGAGACAAAAGTACATTAAATACACACCTGTACAAGAAATTGCAATCTCTTAGTCGCCCAAACGAGGAGAGAAAACGAGACCCAGGTCTCTGAGTCTTTTATTTGTTAAATTTGTATCTTGGGCAGTGCACACTCACAGATATATTATATCAGCATCTACGTGTGGGTCACCTGGGACGACTGGAGGATAAAACATGTTTTATAGAATACTAAACCAAAAACTTTTACGCGACTTTCAGAAGCAAACTACAAAGTTCTTGAAACAACCTATAGGAACTTGAAGTTCACAGATCGAGAAATCTAAACAGGATCTTTGTGGGAAACGGAAGTAAAGAGCAGTAGAAAAATCCAAACATGACCATCGTTGGGGTATTATTTAGAGTTTACGTATTTTCGATAAGCTCTTAGATAAACAGCCTGAAACAACTGTGTGCAGTCTTGCGGGAACTACAAGTTAATAAAGAACTGGTGATCACGAACTAAAATTCTAGATATGGCCTAATCTCTAATACGTGCCTACCCCTGGGAGGGAGGGCTGGTCACAAAACTTAAATATTGCCCAAGAAAGATACTGTGATTACCTACCTTAATATTCATTAGTCATCGACATGCCTGGATTATTCAAAGTTGTCAGTTTTGCCTAACTGGTTGAAATCGTCGTTCCCACCCACCCCTTCCTGCTTACTCTATTAGCACCTTTTTGGTTTCCCCAGCGAACTTGCTCGTCTGGGGTAACTTTCCTATAACTAAATGCTAATGAGTATGCAAGAAAGATAATGAACTATTCACTCGTTGCAATACATTAAAAACTCACTCGTTCGCTTGGCTGACTTGGTGCATTGCAACTCGTAATAAATAGCCTTCGGGCGCACTTTCCATGGGATAATCTCTTTTTTTTGCGAAGTTTTGGCGGATCCTCCTGGTAGTTCTGCAATAGGGATGTTAGGAAACAGTAGTTCTGTTTCCGATACTAAATGCTCACTTACAAAAGCTTCTTTTTCGTTCATTTCGTGGAGAAAAAAAATCATTGCTAATTATGAAAAAATTGTTCTTGGAAAAGTCCTATTCTTAGAAAAGTCCTAAAAGTGTTCTTAGAAATGTCCTTTTTTTCCGGCCAAGAGGAGCGGCAAGCGAGCGACATGGCTTTTTTTACTAGTGAAAATAATGATTTTGCCAATCATAGCATCGCTGCGTCGTTTTTCACTGGTGAAAAAAATCGTAAAATCAATAACCTGGCTTCTCTGGTGCGAAGAGACTATTTTTATGCCGATACATTGTGCGGAATTGAACTCGGGAGCTCTCTGTGGGGTACAAACAAATGATCAACTCCTGAACTGGCATTTCTTGGCCACTTATACTGTGCCGGTTTTAATAGAAACTCAAATAAACTTTATTTATTAACAATGTCCATGGTAATTAAATTATCATTTTCAGCAAAGGTGGGGCGAAAAAGGCGCCCCACAGCTGGTAAACGAAAATACAGAGCATAAATGTTGATCCGCAAAGTAAGGGAGCGGAGTAAGGGAAAATGTTTCGCCAAGAGATATACTCGCCGTGATGGTGAAAGCAAGAGGGAATATTTGAGAATATGACCAATCTTTTATACTGACGGACATATGACACCATCGGATCAACAAATATATGCCTTGAATAATTAATACAGTAGGTCAATTTATCGACATAAATAACATCATGCCTTGGCTTGAAGTTTGTTTTTAACTCGATGCTTTTTGGCGCGTAAATCGCGGTAAGTATATGATAATAATAATATTCAATAACAGTCTTTGGTCTCAAAATAACTGGAAATTAATGCATCTGTCTTTATGTATTATGTTTCTTTTGTAGTGACCTATCCTATAACCAATTACAGACCTTACCTGCTGGGCTTTTTGATCATTGTGTTTGGCTGCACGACCTGTAAGTAGAACATTAACATGATATACATGGTGAAAGTGATGTATATACGTGATCATTAACGTGATATATATCCTAGAAAATATAAAATTTCAGAAATTTAATTAAAGAAATGCTATGACGATAGTTCTACTAATAAGGTACTTTTTATTGGAGCTTTCGAGCAAAATTAAATAAACCTAGAAAGATTTGCCCGCCGTCCATCAAAATAATTAATAGAAATTATTTGGTGGGTTGCGTCTATTTGGAACAAGAGTTAAATATAAGCCAAGAAAGATATCGTGGTTAAGTGCCTTAGTAAAATTATTTCTTCCCACAGCTAGAGCCTTCTTAAGTGGCATTGTTACAGAAAAGCGAGCAGGAGCAAAAGATTGAGGTCTGCAGTTGACCTTCATCTTTTCATGGGCACACTTTAAAATATATCCCCAAAATATTAATATCCACAGTTATTTTTAAACAAAGGCTGACCATTATAATTTTATATTTTATAATTATATAAGTATTTGCAAATTCGCGATGTCATTTATAAATTGATTTTTTCTCAAAGTATTAATTATCTTTGTCTCTCTCCGTCGTCAAATTAATGTATAAACAAAAACCAAAATTTGAAATATATATCAGTTGTTAACAGAGACTGAATATTTGTAGTTGTATTGTTTCTTGAGGTTGATGTAGCAGCTCTTGTTAGGTCTCACATAAATGGCTTGCTACCCTTTGAGAGTACAATAGAACAAGCAACAGAAACAATGCCCCTAGCCCTAAAACAATAACAGCTGCTACAATGATAAAACAAAAACAACTCACGACAGCCGCTACACTACTGTTTCTTGCTGTTACCCGTGAATGGCTTTCAACTTTTGAAATGTGTCGGTCATACAAAACTGTCAGTATGTATGAAATAAAAACATCACTCCATGTCAAGCGCAGCCGAGTGGTTTTACACCCGATAAAAGACGTGCTGCAATTTTTTTGAACGGCTTGAAAGAGATTCTTGGAAAAACGTGCGTCAGCACAGACAATTATGCTTTTGTGAACGTTGGAAATTAGCGTACGAGAAAAACATCAGGGATTAATTCGGTATACAATAAAATCAAATTCCACACGTGTTTTTAACTCTTCTGCTTGTAACATTTCGTATTGTTCCAGAGTTTTTAAATTCGGAAGAATGAAAATGCCGAGGAAGAGAGGAATTTACTGCGGAGTGCTAGCCCAAAGCCAATACGTGCAGTGATTTATTTATTTATTTATTTTTTTTTTTTTTTTGGGGGGGGGGATGGCACAATGGTATAGGAAAGACAAAAATCTAGCAACTAGGCCCTACACTATCCCAATAGACCACTTTCGATATATTAAAATTCAGCTTGGCAGCGAGGCTTAGAGGACACAAACGTAAGAAACTGAATGACCATGTTTATTCATTTCTTTTGTTTTTGTTCTCTAACCTCACTATCAAGCTGAAATTTTAATAGATAATTTGGTTTTATCAACTGAGTTGATAATGTAAATTAGCCACCGTAAAGAGATTCAGAAGCTGACGTTTCGAGCGCTAG
>JAEMPF020034787.1:1957-21467 GCA_022496165.2 Catalaphyllia jardinei
ATGAATGGATGAATGGATGAATGGATGAATGGATGAATGGATGAATGAATGAATGAATGAATGACTTGGGTATTTATATACGTATACCGCACATATCACAAACCGTCTCATGGCGGTTTACAATTCTTACTGAGTGAGCTTGTAAAGGCGCCTCTGGCTGCGGCTATCAGTCCATATTTGATCTCACTCACCTATTAACCCATGCATGAAATGTAGGATGAAACCACAGATAGACCACTAATCCGTTAACTAAGTGCCCTACTCTTTTGATAGCGTGTGATCTTTACTGTCCCCTACTAACCATGTAACACTGAAGATGCAGAAGACAGGGCCTACGGTTTATAGTCCTTATCCGAGAAGACTTGAACGTCTAACTATTTGCAGATATAATTACAAAGGAAGCACATTCTCCTCAGTTATTTTAAGACTCTGTTGGTCCGGTCTGGGGCTCGAATCCTCGACCTCCAGCACAGCAGACTTGCGCTCTACCAACTGAGCTAACCAGGTGGCGGTAAAAAGAAACTGCTCAATTTTCACACATTACTTGGAGAGAGTATGAATGCTTACGCTTAAATTCACATTCCAAATTGCACTCGAAATCATTTCATTGCCTATATGAATTGGACTTCACTCAGTCCTATTACCATTACTTATCATTTCCCGTTTTGGATTGGGTAGTTCTTTATTAGTTCTGTCTATTTATCTGCCGGTTTGTCTTTGCTAGTAACTCTGGTCATTTTCGAATAAGCGATTTTTTGCTATTTTTGGCTTCATGATTTTGAATTTTCTTTTCTTTAATTCATTTTTAATTTTTGCAAAAAAGTAGGTCTGAGGAGGGACTAAAGCTCCACGAGTCGCTCTCGCTGCGCGGTCCTGGTGGGGTGTAACGAATCCAAAAAAGTTAATGATGAACGATTATAGCAGTAAAGAACCCTTATTAATTTGTAACGAAGTGTGCAGAAAAAGAAATTATTGATATGAAAATCTAAGAGTAGTTGGAAAAAACTGAAGATAACTTGTAACAAATTGCTGACAAAATTTCAAACAAAGGCTAGTTAATGTAAGTGCATTAATGACATAAACTTAAAATAGCATAAACGTAAAACTTAAAACAACACTTTTTACCAAAGGACAACCTGCCTGTGATTAGTGTCCCAGATGGAGTCACATCCGGGGCTTGAATAGGTGTACCTTTAGCATATGTAATAGAGGGTACTGGATATGAAGCCCGGCAAACATCAAAGGAGCAAACAAAGATGGCAAGGTTTATGTTGGAGGGTCAACGACCCTGCACACAATGCATGAAGTGCGTAACCTAGACGTTTAAATGGCGAGTTCCTCAGTTTGGAATAAACAACCATTGTGTTTTATTCAAGTCAGTCAAGGCAAAAAACAGAACAATAACATACAGCCAACAACTTTGACGAGTTTCATAACAATTTCCTTCTATTAACTAAACCATAAGTATTTGGTCATTAGGTTGCAGTCCTTTTTCTGGAAGCTTCGGTGAAGAGCAAGTTTCTTTTTCCTACCCACTTTACCCCTCCCATTTTTTGAGCACTATCCGTGGTACATTATATTATGTCTATTTTCAGGTATAGGGTGTTCTCCCTCCTCTTTGAGTCTATCTCAATATAAACCGTTAATTAATTAACTGAGTGGCCAAATTATGGCAAACATTTTTGTCAGGTTAGTTCCCTTCCCAGCAAACGGAGCTTAGCCTTTGCAATGCACATTGTTAAACACAATCCTTGAAACCGGAGCAGGGGCATAAATGCCATCGGTGGACATATCTGATGGAGACGGACAAGACATGGTTGACATGGTTAAGTGATATATCCATGTCATTGCAGCAACGAACTGTTCCCCAAAGTTTCTTAGTAGGATCATCAATTCCGGCGATTGTTATCTTTCGAAACGCTTGCTAATAAATTTAATATTGAATTAACGCCGATCCTTTGTCACCCTCTCCTCCAATATCGTATGTCCCAGGCTTAATACTTGTAGTGCCACAATAAATGGAGATCCAACAATTCCGGGATCTCATATGTTTCTAGACTGACAAACAACATGGAAAGTATTCGATAAGAGAGTTTTATTTTCCCATTTTTATCTTTTATTGTTATGGTTGTTTGTTTGTTTGTTTGTTTTGTACCGCGGTATTCTATATCAGGAATGCAACCTTTAAGCACACACTCCTTAATTTCCCTTTTATCATCCAATTGATACTGATTGTGATTATTGGTTGGTAGGTACTTGCAAAACAACCAGTTAAATAACCTATCTGAGGGTATATTTCACAAGAATACCGTGCTTTGGGAGCTGTAAGTAGACCTCCAATTCAACATTAGTTTATCCATATTCCCAATTTGCCAATCGGAAGCCGTGTCTACCGTCCCGATGTTCAGTCACTGACCAGATATGCCTTCGATATCATCCTCATCTGGCCACAGTTGCGTATGGTAAAGACATAATGACAGCTGTTTTGAACACAGTGCCTGGCTCGTTTAATCTCGAGCCATGGTTCGGCCAAGTCAACTGGTATGCCGCTGCGCATAGTTTAAAAACGTAACTGGAAGAAAAATTTAGCGTTGGAACCAGTCCGCCTGTATAAAGCTAAACAGCTGAATTAATGAATGACCACAGAACAAGCAAGGGCGAGAAGTTCTTTAATCAAAGCATTTGAGGATAAACTCCTTTTTTAAACTTTATTTCCAAGCTGAGTGTCACGGTGGTTTCTTCCGTTTAAGTTATTGGTCTTGATAATACAAATGCCACTTTCGTCTTCGCAGCAGTCTCCCATCGTGTTCCCAAGGTGTACTGTATTTTTTTAACCTGTCGCATTCAACCAATGAATCTTAACGCTTTTGTTCTCTTTATTCTATAATATGTTTAATATAAAGTGAACAAACGTAAATAAATCAAGTAGAAACAAAAGAGAATCCAAAATGCCCTCTGTGTGCACACAACCATCACAAGTTCCATGAACGAACTGCAGTTCAGAGTGGCTCGCGCCGTTGGGTTAAAAAAAAAGTCATGTTCGGCTGCTAAAACTGCGCCTTTCAGGGACCGGTGATTACTTATCGCGTAATGACGGCGAGGGGTCGGCGGGGGGAGGAGGATTTTCGGCTAAAACTACTACAAATTAGCTGATACACCCTTTTTATTTCATTTTATTAAATGTATTTACATTCGGCGGAGCTAAACTGTAAGTGACAGTGACAAAGAATATAAATATTTTCCTGTTGGCATGAAATGCTTGCGTGCCGCTATGGCATAAATTTATTCTATTGTTGTAATCATATATAAGGTTTGACAGGCTGTAATGTATTCATCTCGGCTCTCGAACTTTCAAATTTTAGTCGTTGCAATGCCGTCCGAAAACGAATCCGACCTTGCCAAATGCTTGTCCGATCTCAAAGAAGAGTTACGTTCTGGCTTTTCTTCGCTAAAGAGGGACTTAGTCGAAGAAAACACTTTGGCGATCAAGAAATTAAGGTCAACAGCTTCATCGACACCTAAATTTAAGAAGAAAGGGAACGAAAAGCAGTTTGAAGTCAACTCACAAGTCCTTGATCACGTTCAGTCGGCTTCTTCGTTTCTTGCGGCTACTCCGCCTCAGGTTGAAAAAGCCCTCGAGGAATTAAGAGAAGGTAGGAAGAAGCTTGCTCACAGGAATAAGCTCATTCTTATTGCCGATTCTGCTGAAGACGGTTGGGAAGTAGTTAATGAGTATCAACGCAGGGATCTGGCCGAAGATAGCGATGACGACAAAAGAATAAGGCAGGCCGAAGCAAGAGCTTCTCAGAAACGAAGGCGTGCTCAATCTCAAAAGAAGAGACCTAATTTCGCCCAAGGATTGTCATATCCACTGTTCTCCAGCACTGTGCGTGCTAGTTCTCCTGTTCCTCTTCTGCAACCCTCGGTATTTCCTACAGCGTTCCAGAATCCGTACTCGGGAAGCTGGCCCAAAGCATCTCCTGGCTTGCGTGGGGGATCCTGTTTCGCGTGTGGAAAGTTTGGTCACTTTCGAAGTCAGTGCCCCGTCCTGAATTTCCAACCTTCAGCAAGTCAGCCTAACAAGCGCGTGTGATGATCTGTGAGCCCTCGCAATCCCTACAGAACAGAGATAAGTTATCAAACTATTTTCCCGAACATTGTAATTCAGATTCTTACGAATATGAACAGGGTGTTACTTCTAATATTGTTGTGCCATGTAGTTTGAAGAACCATATACAGTTTTGGCGTTCTATTGGCTCTAGTCAGTTTATCTTAGATGTCATTGATGAAGGGTATCGCATTCCTTTTTATTCTACGCCTCCTCCTAGTTTTTCTCGGAACAACAAGTCAGCCCTAGCTCATCGGAGCTTTGTTGATGAGGCTATATCTGAATTGCTGCTTACTTATCGGGTTTTTGAAACGGACGTTATTCCTCGCAATGTTAATCCCTTGTCCGTTTCGATCCAGTCCTCAGGGAAGAAGCGTTTGATTTTGGATCTCAGATTAATTAATAAGCATTTATGGAAGAAAAGCGTTAAGTTTTAGGACCTTAGGGTCGCTCTAAATTATTTAGAAAAAGGTCATTTCATGTTTTCGTTTGACATTCGGAGTGGGTATCATCATATGCTTATTTTTCCTCCTCACCAGTCTTTCCTGGGGTTTTCCTGGTTTTATGCGCAATGCAGTGGTTTACTGATAATCGTAATATTCCTTCTATCATTCGCAGTGGTAGTAGGAAGAGTGATCTTCAGCAGCTTGCCTTGTCTATCTTTAAAATAGTCATCAGGAATAGCATCGATCTGCAAGTAGATTGGATTCCCAGATCCTTCAATCATCACGCGGATGCTATCAGTAGGATTATTGATTTTGACGATTGGGGCGTGTCCCTTGAGTTTTTTAATTACATTGATCACATTTGGGGTCCCCATACTGTGGACTGCTTTGCCAATTTCAATAACCGCAAGTTAACCAGGTTCTATTCCCGTTATTGGAATCCGGACGCAGAGGGCGTGGATGCTTTTTGTCATGACTGGGCAGGGGAGAATAATTGGTTAGTACCCCCGGTGTTCCTTGTTCCCCGAGTAATAAGGCATCTTGCAGAGTGCGAAGCTGAGGGAACCTTGATCGTTCCCGAGTGGGTTTCGTCTCCGTTTTGGCCCATGCTTTTCGGTCCTCAGTCCCTGTACTCTTCTTTTGTTATTTGCACAATTATCTTTTCAGATGTTTCTGGAGTTTTTGTCAGGGGTTCCACCGATTCTATATTTGATGGGCCAAAATTCAAATCGCGCGTTCTAGCCGTCCGTCTCTCGGGTCGTTAGTCATGGTATTTATCTTATGACATTGTATATTCCTATTATTACGTGGTTTTATTATGTATTAAATGTTTTTCCCTTCATGTTCCCATTTAGTGGTATTTACCTTTCACTGCTTTTGTGCCTCGTTGGCAAGATCCTCTGTTTAGAGGCTTAGGTGTTCCTCGCGTGAGGTCACGTGTGCCTCGGGGGCCGCGTATGGGTGTAGTCTCGGTGACTACCATTGTTTGTAATGGGGGCTGATCCCCATTTTTTCTTTCTCCCTATCCATGTATTTCATCATTTTATGTCTTCTCGGTTTTCTTTGTATGGCATATATCCTCTCTCCCTTTTGTTCTTTCCAGACGTCTTCTCCAGCCCTATGTGGACCGACCTCACCCATGTACAGGACCCTTACCTACGCCGTTTAGTCGACAAGTTACCTGATGTTGTCCTTGGTGCTAGAGCTGATAATACCACGCTCACCTATCTCAACGGCTTTAAGAGATGGCGCTCGTGGGCCTCCAAGTTTCCCGAGATTACTGTGCTACCGGCTGCTCCCACCTATGTTGCCTTGTATTTGCTTAGTGTCCTTCAAGCTTCCACTTCTCCATCCCCGGTGCAGTCAGCCTTGTACAGCATCCGTTGGGCGCACGATGTTGCCGGTTTGCAGTCTCCCACTAGTCATACACTCCCACAGAAGGTCTTGGAGTCGGCCAGGCGGAGGCTGTCCCACCAAACGTCCAAAAAATTGCCTAGGACAAGGGAGATTTTGTTCAAGTTGTTCCAAAGCCTTGATGGGTCATTGGTGGATACGAGGTTCATGGCTATGGCCCTCCTTGCCTTTGCAGGATTCCTGAGATTTGATGAGCTCTCTAGCCTTAAGCTCAAAGACGTAGTTTCCCATACCACATATTTTGAGCTTTTCATTGAATGTAGTAAGACCGATCAATATCGTGAAGGCGCCGTTGTTCCAATTGTTAAGACTGGTACCGACCTTTGTCCGTGGGCTAATCTTCTAAAGTATTTGTCTCAGGCAAAGCTCTCTTTGCCCACATCTGCGAACGGCGGTGATGGCTTTCTTTTTGGTAGTATTCAAACTAAGTCCGGGAGTCAGTCTATCCGCTCAGCTTCTAAACTGTCGTACACTAGATGTAGAGAAGTTCTTTTAAAGAAGTTAGGAGACGTAGGATTAGATCCTAAGTCTTATTCCTGGCATAGCTTCAGGAGCGGCGGTGCCTCTTCCGCCGCCAATTTTGGAATCTCAGATAGAATGTTCAAGCGACACGGTAGATGGCGTTCGGAGAACGCCAAAGATGGGTACGTCGAGGACTCCTTAGAGAGCCGTTTAGCTGTTTCTATTTCTTTAGGCCTTTAGTTTTGTCCCGTTCTTTGTACTCTCAGCAGCTCCCAGTTCGAGCTGCACACCCATTATACTGTGTAAGACTCATGAATATAAATAGGAAATGTATTTACATTCGGCGGAGCTAAACTGTAAGTGACAGTGACAAAGAATGTAAATATTTTCCTGTTGGCATGAAATGCTTGCGTGCCGCTATGGCATTAATTTATTCTATTGTTGTAATCATATATAAGGTTTGACAGGCTGTAATGTATTCATCTCAGCTCTCGAACTTTCAAATTTTAATTTAAAGTTCATATCTTCTTTTATGTCTGGCAATCCTACTTCACCTCTAGCCCCCAGAGATTAGTGCGCCTGCATTTGGTTGGGGAATACGTTCCCATTTTTCCCACTGGGTTTTTGGGTTTTCGTATCAGGCGGTTGCACAAGCTTTATAGCCTGAGTGATATTTACTTACATGTGTTATTTTAATTAATGTCTTATTTGAGCTTTGTAATTATACTCGGGCGGCATTAAACACTCAGGCTCCCAGTTCGAGCTGCACACCCATTATACTGTGTAAGACTCATGAATATAAATAGGAAAGAGACCCGTTCACAGATATTGATAAATTTCCTGATTCCCCCTCAATGTTTTTGGACACAAATTTATCTTTTGACGTTGATATTTTGTGCTGGTAACGGTGATTTCAAAAAATATATATTTTAACTATGATGCTAAGTTACAGATTAATTAAGCCACCATGGTACAGTCTCTTGATGGGTGTGTTTCCGATATCTGATCAGAGTTCTTAGCAGACGTTTTTATGTGTTTCATATGCGTCAAATAACTGTAAAGGATAACAAGCAGCATAAATTAAAGGGAGACACGATTCGCTTAAAAGGACACGCTTATCTTAGTGGATCCGGGCGTATGCTTCTATGTAAAATTTTGAAATTGTGCATTACCAAACATGCGAATTCATCCATTTTGGTCAGCAGCGTTATGGTAATGAGTTTTTTATCACCATAAAATTAGATGGAGCGAGTCTTGCTCTTTCAACTTTTTGAATACTATTTTTGTTCTTGAAGGGTCTCATTCTCTAAGTCTTAATGTATTGCTATATGTGTACAAATTTTAATAGCCGGAACAGGTGGCTACATTTGATTTTACAGCGGGTGGAATTCCGCTGTCATACTGAGAACCCTGTGACTTATATCAGTTAACATTTCAACAGCCATGCATCCATAACTGCAAAGTTAATTTTTAGCTTTTACAAAGTCTTTCACAAAGTCTTTTACAAAGTCTTTAAGGGCGTGTGATATTTAATCATCCCCACTTTATGCTCTCAGTTATCGCTGATTCTCCCTTCTATCATCCTAAAAATCCAATGATTCCATCTTAAAATATTACCCCCTTAGGCGATAAGACAATGACCGGTCCCTTATTTAAGTGTCCCTACGAAGTAAAGAAATAATTCCTGCTTGTTTGGTAGGCTCTTTGCGTACAGAAGAATGGTGTTTTTTATTCTGAAATATCTCTTTTTAGCAATATTTACGTTTTTGTATTATGCAAATAAGGAAAGTGAAACACTGAATCGAGAACATCTCCAGAATATTGCAGGGGTTTTTACCTCTGCTAGCTTGCCTCCGGTTAGCCTTTCTTGGTGGTTAAGGCAACTTTTACATTGATGTTTTAAAAAAAGTTATGTTCTATAATTACATTAATTTCATCCATACTGAGATGAACACATAAAAAATACCCGCGCATAAAATCCGTACGAAGTACACAAATATATCAATTAGAAAAGCCAACGACTTTCAAAACACACTGTTCGTCCAATCAGAGACACGAGCGATATGACTTCAGAGTTGCGGGAAACAAACGCGGATCTCTGTAAAAAGACAAATGTGGAAGGAAGCGCCAAGGTTTGCTGCCTTTCAAAGAAAGGTAGAGCTTAAAAATGTTTAAAAAAAAATACCGCCCGCTTAACTCAATTGCTAAGCGAGGTCGTATTCACTGTCAGAACAAAAGGTGGACATGACTGTGAGGCTTCATCACTACGAGGGAACACTGGCAGAAAATCAAATAAAAGTCCTGTACAACAAAGACCTTCCTGAAAAGTCAAGTCCAGAAGCGCTTCTCAACTCTCTTTGGCTAAATAATACCCTCCATTTTGGTCTTCGAGGGATTCAGGAAATTTACAATATGTGCTTGGGTGATGTAATTCTGATTAAAACAGCGGATGATGTAGAGTTTATAGAGTACAGCGAACGGCAAAGGAAAGCATGAACTGGCGCAAATGACCCTGAGGTGAGGCACTTTGGAAAGAAATTGATTGACATAGACGGATGTAAGAAAGACCCAGTTGAGCCCTCCAAGCATGAATGGAGCAGAAAGCCTCGTTTCATTTGGCAGTAAATCATGTGAAGAACATAAGCAATTCGCGCAAATAGGAATTCAGGTAGCAATATCGCAGTAAACAAACTTGGCTGATGAAGGATACAGCTGAAAGAGCTGAACTAGAAAATCCGAAATTAAGAAAACAAGTGCACAGTGCTCAGAAAAAATGAAACAATGTTACAAACTCTCAGCTACCAAGGAGTTTCACCAACCCACATAGCACAACTCTCCGGACACAAAAATCTTAAGAGCATCGAGAACTAGAGTTCGCTTACGACAAAACAACAGCAATCAGTAATGATGTAAAGTGTATATGAAATAATTCATATTTGAACTGCGGTTGTAGATGCAAGTGAAGTATGATCTTCGCAGTAAATTTTCCAATTTAAGCAATTGGAAAGAAGAAGCCTGAAAAAAAATCAGGGCTTCAACGGGATTCGGACCCATGACCTCCGCAATACTGGTGCGATGCTCTACCAACTGAGCTATGAAGCCATAGCTTCATAGCTCAGTAGCAATACTTCACTAGCAATCAGTAATGTCAAGCATGGTGGCAAGCGTATCTAGTGAAAAAGCTGTCAGCCTGTCCAATGCAGCAATGAGCAATCCTCTTACTTTGGAATTAAGAACCGTGGCTCAGCTTCAACAAAGCAGCAGCATATCAGGCCAGCATGCAGTCGGTAGCGTTCCTTAGTTATCCAAGGTAGACAGTTACAGTTGCAATTAAAACCGTAAATTAGTCGCAAAAATAACACCACCAGAAAACCGGCTGTGGAAAAGACTCCGCGTATTTTTTAACAGTACTGATAAAGATTAACAGGGAAACTATTTGATACAAACTATTTCCTAAGAACTACCGTATTTTGATTTTTTTAAATGAGATAATTATCACATTGGTTATATTTAAACTGAGATTGATCCAAAGTTATTCCGTCGACAAATTAGTGTATAAACAAAAGAACACAATTAGAAATGTATATTAGTCGTTAACAGAGACTGAGTAATTGTAGTTGTATTGTTTCTTATGAGTAATGTAGCACCTCTCGTAAGGTCTCACATGAATGTCTTGCCATACCCTTTAAGGGCACAATAGATTTGAAAAATGTCCCTTGTTCTAAGACAATAACAGCTGCTACAATGATAAAGCAAAAGCACTGAGCTTAGGACAACTGCTACACTACTGTTTCTTTTGAAACTGCTACACTACTGTTACTTTTGAAACGTGTCGGCCATATGAAAAAATGTCAGTATGTATGTAATAAAAACATCCCGCGATCAAAAGTGCTTGAAGCAATGTTTAAAAGACGAACAGGCGCGTTTCATAAGGTTAAAAACCACCCTGGGCAGCCAAGTGGTTTTACACCCGATAAAACGCGTGCTGCAAGTTTCTGAAAGACATTCTTGGACAAGAGTGCGTCAATAGACAATTATGCTTTTTTGGGGAACGTTGGAAATTAGCATACGAGAAAAACATTATGCAATAGATTGGTATGCAATAAAATTAAATTTCAAACGTGTTCTAAACTCTTCTGCTTCTAACCAAAGAAGACATGGCGTCCTGTTCCAGAGTTTTTCAATTCGGAAAAATAAAATGCCGAGGAAGAGAGGAATTTAATGCGGAGTGCTACCCCAAAGTCAATACGTGCAGTAAATTAAATTGATTATTTGATGGGATGGCACTATGGTATAGGAAAGACAAAAAGCCAGCAATCGAGCTTTACACTTTAACAACTGTCAAGTCTTAAGTCCAACGTTTTCGCACTAATATAGCCAATATCACGGCAGAGTCACTGAAATTGTTTTTGGCGTTTACATATTTAAAAAAAACTGTGCAAAGAGAATGGTGAAAGGCATCCTCGACGATTACTGTGCAACGTTGTGTGTGCGATAAGTTAAAAAAAAACACATTAAATATGTGGCAACCATTTGTTAACTCAGTTGCTATGTTGGTAATTAAATTGATTAATATTTATAAGTCACGTGCAATGTCTTTGTATCTGATAAACCACCGATTACTAATGACGTGTTGTATCAGCTGATAAAACACCCCATACTAATAATAAAAAAGGGTTATTGATACAAAGTCACTGCGCATGATGTATTATTGTTCTTTTGATGGGTCAATGGTTTTTATGAATTATTTATGAGTTTCTGAACGATTATTTTTCACTGTTGCGATATATTAAAAACTTACTTGTTCGCTGCGCTACCTTGATGCATTGCAACTCGTAAATAAAAAGACCGTCGGGCGCACTTTCCGTGGAATAAAATCGATTTTTTTTGCGGAGTTTTGGCGGATCAACCTGGTAATGTAGAAGTGCAATAGGGATATTAGGAAACAGTAGTTCCGGGTTCGATACTGACGTACTTGATAACCAAAGCAAGGCACGCGCTTTGTGATGTAGCTCAATAAAAAAAGACCTCTGTTGTTCCAAATCTCGATTTTATGTTATAAAACAAATGGTAAACGCCATAGCGTGCATTTTTCAGTTATGGATACACTTGGGAGGTTTGATAAGCACTCAAGAAGCTAGAGTCGCACTCGGCTATCGCCTCGTGCAACTCTCACGCTTTTTTTGTGCTTAGCAACCTCCCGCGTGCATCCATAACTCAATAATACACACTATAGCGTTCGCTTTTGGTTTAATCTCCTTTTTTGCAGAGTTTTCTAATATTGTCACTTGACCCTTATCGTTTATAACTCCAAAATGTTGTTGTTAAATGTGCGAAGGAACTTTAGCTCTGACCAGAAGGTCGTAAACAGACTTGTCCTTCCTGTAGTGTCACAATGCTTTCACCGATGGCTGCTGTTATGGCTCGTTTCGTTGATTTTATCAAGGATTCTCAGACACCGTTTTGCCAAGGTGCGTCTGCTGAAGAGAACACCAATTGAAATCCTTCTACGCATCCATACTCTTGTAAACTTTTTTGGTCTAAATTTTTGACCATCTTGTTTAATTCCTCACTTGCGGCTACTAATTGGGAACCATTGTCTGAGTAGATCTTGGACGGATAGCCTCTTATAGATACGAATCTGCGGAGTACCATTAGGGATTATTCGGTACTATAGTCTGGTGAAATGTCTATGTGGAGAGCTCTTGTACCGAGGCAGTTGAAAATAATTTCATATGCTTTTCCAGTTGTTCATTTTTTATCTTCATCTTTAATCTTAAATGGTCCAAATAAATCAAGTGCTGTGTAGGTCCAAGCCGGGGCAGGTTTTAATCTCTCAACCGGGAGTTTTCCCATGATTTGCTCGTGCAATTTCTTGCATATTACACAGTTTGTTCTGATGGATTTCACCAGTTTCAGCAGTTTGACGATCCAGAATTTTGTTCGTATTTTGCTTGCAGTTGATAGCACTCCCATATGACCTCGACAATGTATGTGCTCGTCATATAGACGTGAAAATCTATGCTCATATGGTAGTAAGATGATCTCGCTTTTGTTATAAGTCATTTCCACCCATCCTCTAGCACGTCCCGCTACAACGTAAATTCGGGATTCGAACCCATGACCACCAAGGATCATACTTCACTTGCATCTACAGCGGCAGTTCAAATATCGCAGAGGTCACGGGTTCGAATCCCGTTGAAGCCCTTATTTTTTTCAGGCTTCCTCTTTCCAATTGCTTAAATTGGAAAATTTACTGCGAGGATCATACTTCACTTTTATCTACAACCGCAGTTCAAATGTGAATTGTTTCATATACGCTTTACATCATTTCACTCCTTACGGGAGATATGAACTTAATAAATTGACCTTGCTCCCAATGTGTGGCTTTATAGCTCAGTTGGTAGAGCATTGCACTGGTATTGCCGAGGTCACGGGTTCGAATCCAGTTGAAGCTCTGATTTTCTGCAGGCTTCTTCTTTCCAATTGCTTAAATTGGAAAATTTACTGCGGGGAACATACATTCACTTACATCTACAACCGCAGTTCAAATATGAATTATTTCATATACACTTCACATAATGTATCCCATAAAAGCAAACTGGAAAGATCGATGAGTTCGAATCTATTTTATAGTCAGAGCTAGCGTGGCTAGAATTGTCAACAATGTTCTTGGAACGTCGCTTCTTTGCAACCTCGCCTTTTTGAAAAGTTACACGCTGGCCAAACAACACTGCATTGTTTAGTGTGAAAAAGTACAATGCAAAACTAAGCTAGAACATGGTATAGCTTTTGTTTTAGTTTTTAGAATTTAATCAAAGTGGTGTTTTCACCACGAAATCTTGGTTGCGTAGAAGTAAAATGTTAAAAATAGAAACAATTGCTAAAAATTTCAAACTTTTCTGCTCACTTCAAGTGCGCACGTCCGTGTATGCGTATAGGACGCTACGCGCCTGTCTTGGAGTTTGGCAGTAAAACAAAGAAGCCAAACACTGCAAAAAATCACTTTATCTGGTAGCTTTCTTTTAACGCTTTATGGAAGCTATTCTCCGTTGCCAATACCCTGTATAAATGAGTAAGTTTAGTTAAAGAAGAATAACTTTCAGTCAGTAGATCTGACCTGGTGGCGATCAACGTAATCATTTACTGAATTTACGCTTGTTCTTGAAAGGATTTTGGGTCTAAAAGCGTAGCAGTAATTTTGGAAACTATCCAACCCTGGACTCGAAGTGCTGCCTTCCAAATAAGTGATTATACTAATTCACAATATTAAGGTTTGTTCGCTTTTAGGACTCTACAACTAAGACCAGTCAACATTTTCATAGAATGGAACGTGATGCCAGTTTGAAATGAATCCTCTTATTAAGGTGATTCCTCAGAAATAAAAGTTACTGATGATTATTTTTGAAACTTTCCCTGAATATTCTCTACCAAGCACTGTTTCGAAAAAGAAAATCACATGGATAGATCACCATTCTCGTTTGAGATATGTGATGGGCAAATCTTACCCCATTTGTGCCTGTACTTGTGCTAATCACGGCGCGATATATTCATCGGTCCACGCTACATTTTGTGGTAGCTCGAAACATACTTGAGAAAAAACTTGCCACGTAGAAAGTGTGGAGCATATATCAAATTTCTGGAGACATCACACTATTTATAACGACGTGGACGTATAACGTTCATAAAGTCGCTAATTTCGCGGTAATAATTTGTATCACAGAAGAACAGTTTCGTGCACCCTTTTACCTATATCTTTTTTTTTCCTTTACAATTTTTTTTTTACTTTTTTTATTACGGCGCATAATATATACACGATTATTAAGCAATAAAAAAAATTCAGGTTACTATGCCCGTTCAAAAAAAACGAGCATTCATTTTGAAATTAAGCCTAGCTTGCGCACGTTAATGACGCAAAAATCTTTCAAAGTAGCGATGCGAAATACAATTCCGAGGAATCACCTTAGTTGTACTTTGAAACAGCAAGAAAAACCGAATATCCAAGAGTGTTTAACAACGTTTTACGGCTCAATCAGTAAAACGCAGTTAATGGAGCATGACGTGCAAACCTCGGAAACAGTATTGTATTTAACTATGTTAGAAGTGGTCAAATTTTGTCTGGCACCGGCAGAGATCAAGGAAGATCTTTTATTGCTTTATTGTGTCAAGTGTTGCAAAAGATCGTCTAGTCTTATCACAATGTGATCTGCATCATGGCAGCGTTCTATTGGTTACACCTATATAGTTATGTCTAGCTATAAAAGCACAATGTCATTGTAGAAGCACTTTCTTTCGATGGCATGCTTTACTCAGAAAGCTTGGTTCAAAGTAAAGAAAATTCCCACCCTCCCTCCCTGTGTGGAGGATAACGTGTTTGTCAGTTAACCTGGGGGTCACCTCCTTCCGGGTTGGTGGTTAAGTCTTTGGGTAGTGACTTCCTCCAAGCTTTGGGCAGCGTTTGCCCCTTTCATTTGTGCACCTCCCAATAGTCTCGTCCGATTTGGTTTTGGCTTACCCAGCGCCGGGGAGATAAGTGAGACTTTCAAGGTCGCGCGTTACATTTGACCTACCAATACTGTTGTCCGTTTCCAGTGCGCGGTAATTCTGGTGATAAGTGAGGCTTGAAAGGTCAGCGTTCTTGCTGTTGTTATATTGTGATCAAGTTGACCTGCCGATACTCTTGTCCGTGTCCAATGCGGTAGTCCTGGTGATAAGTGAGGCTTGAAAGGTCAGCGTACTTGCGTTTGTTATTGTGAAAAGTGAGGTTTTAAAAGGTCACGCAATTCAAAGTCGCTTCCCACGCCAACCGCAAGGTTGTGGCTGCCCCACAATACGCCAAATGATGTGTGGCTTTCTTTATCCATTCATATGGGTGCTATGATATGAATGGACTATACTGTATAACACAAAAACGAACTCCCACAGAACAGGGACATTTAAAATAGCGAATATAAACTCTACACCTACATCTCACTTGCGAATAAAGGGTACACTTTTACGAAACTTGCTAAAGCCTCCAGGTTTTCACTAGCGACGCAAGCATAAGTGCAAGCATAATGCTCAGTTTTCACACAACGCAAGTGAACGCAAGCATAAGCGCAAGCACAAGAAAAAGAAAAAAAATGATTCTTGTGCTTGTGCTTTTGCTTGATTCGCTAGTGAAAACCAGGCTTTTTAAGAAATACTTCTTTCCACTTGGTTAATTGCGAATAAAGCCTACACTTACAAAACTTGCTAAGAAATACTTCTTTCCTCAGGGTTTATAATTATTGCGAATAAACTCTTCCTTCACACATCTATATTGCGCATGCGGTAAAAAATTAAACACGAAGTACATATTCTGAATATAAGTTAACTTTCTTAAAAGAATATTTCGTAAGTATTCTGAATTACTTCTCAAATGCTCTACATAAAAGTCATTTCTTTGCAATTTACTGCTTAAAACTGCAGGTCTTTCTCCCTATGCGATCAAAATCACCAGCATCGGATTTTCTTTAAATGATGAACCATTCACATTTTTTGCGAAAGATGAACCATACAAATTTTCTGCGAAAAATGAACCATAGAAATTTTCTGCGAAAACTGAACCATACAAATCTTCTGCGAAAAATAAACCATAAAAATTTCCTGCGAAAAATGAACCATACAAATTTTATGCGAAAATGAACCACGCAATTTTTCCTGAGCCATGCAAATTTTCTGTGAATAGTCGTCCAGGCGTCTCGACGTCACGCAAGCTTTGATTTCTCATTTACTTGTTGTCTTTCAACGTGGCAAATCAGTGCAAAGATGCGTGGTTCAACGGCGTTGCGAGAGGAGTTTCTGCAGAATCTTTGTCTCATAGACCACTCAAAGAGACTAGAGCAAGATCCAAGCGATGATGTGGCCGACTACGTGTTGTATCGCTTTAAACAAGTGGCTAGTCATTTGTCTAGGATTGCGAGCAGTGCGCCTGGTAATGTATTCGAAGACGTGCAACACTAACTGGGTGAAGTTAAATCAATATTAGCGGCGCAGAACACAATCGGCAGCCTGTACCCACTGTTCTGTGTTTTACAGGATCGGTTGGTCGAGCCAGGTTTGAAAGCAAAAACTGATCAGGTAATCATTGAAATTCACATCATATTCAGGGCGTAACGCATCGATAATTTCGATACTGGATCAAAATTGATCAAAATCGATAAACATCGATAATAATTAATCGATTAATATCGGAAATCTATCAAAATCGATGGCCAGGTTCTTTGTGATTAGCGATTTTAATCGATTTTATTAATTAAGGTTCGATTAGTATCGATTTCAATCGATTATATCTGGAACTAAAGAAAAGCAACTTTCAATCGACCCTGACGTGTGACACTGAAAGAATTGTAGTCGCTTCGCCTCCAGGTTATTTTGCTACCGGTCTGTTTGTTCAGTTCGTTAAAGTTATATTAGAAGAAAGAATATAACAAAGTTACTAAGCGAAGAATATACGTTTGCGAACTAACCTAAGACGTTCGGTACTGCAGCGGTTAGCGACACAACTTGCGGGCGAATAAACCGGTTACCCACTAAAAGCCTTCAGTGAAGGAAAAAAAAAGAATTTTAAATGACGCGGGTAGACTTTCTCCTCAGAGTCCTCTCCTTTTCATATGGCGCCTCGCTCGCATCGGATATGTATAGTATTTTTCATTCGGATGCAAGCTTTTTTGGCAGCTCCACGCCATAGTGTAGCAGTATAATTAAGTAACCTTGGCTATGAAATTGATCAAGGTACAACAGCTAGCCTCGTGTACAAACGACTACATCTTCGTAACGTAATGAATGGATACGTTTTGAATGAAAATTGAACGAATGTGCTATGGCTTTTAACTGCACCGAAGGAAAAACCGCGGGATTCGTGGTGTTTAACGAATTTAACCACATTATTGATAAACGGATAAACTCAGAATTCCAGCGTTTAAAACTGCCACGTGTCAAATAATATAAGATTCGACTAATGAGTATAAGTAAAGCCGGCGTTAACATAAATGAAATTATGGAGCTATCCATAATCTTATAGTTTTTTGCCGAGTCATAGCTTCCACCTGCTTACGAAATGTGTTTCCCAAGCAAGAGTCTTACTATTGAGGTCGCAAAAAAAGGTAAGAAGCGACGGTTAACAAGCCAAGCCTGTAATAAGTCAGTGTTCCCTATTCGTTATGGTATTGATGCATTAATATCACAGTTACTCTCGACACTTAATTGGTTCGATCAAATTGGCTTCCTAAGTATGTTATTAGCGGATGTCCTGGTAGAATCTGGACCTGTAGTTTCTCAAAATCGATAGAAATCAATACAAGATTAAACTACTGTGATTATCGACTTTGATCGATTAATTTGCTCATTATTATCGATTAAAATCGAGTAATATCGATTTATCGATTAGGTTTCCGATAATCGATTTTGATCGATGTGTTGAGCCCTGATATAATGATAACAGTCATTTCCATACCTTCTCAGGAGTTATATTGACTCCTTGATTGGTCTCCATGATGTCCCGTCGCAAGGGCCTGAGGTATCTCTTGGCTTGCCCGAGAACGCTTTGCAAATAGTTTACACTGCAGCTATTGGGAGGCACAGGAATAAGAAAGAGTTCCTTGGATCGGCCTTGCGTCGCACGGTTCGTAACCCTCACCAAGAGCAGGGAAGGCAGAAAAAACTGTTTCGTGGACTTCCGCGATGTTCCCATCCTTGGACAATGTTAGTTTCTTTTCTGCAAGGCCATTTAGCGAAAGATCGATACTTTTAGCAGTTGCTGGCGGGGTTCCCTGACCTGCAACAGTCAGGCAAACGAATAACCTACTTAAGTCCATGTATTGTTTGCAGGTCCTCGCGAACAGTGCGCAGCGCGGGAATTTGTGTAAGGAGACCGGCGACTTTATCCACGCGGCATTCGTCCTCGTACAGGAGCTGACGGACGATAGCCAAGCAGACGGTTGTGCTCACTCCTAACCGTTTCATCACGACCATTACCATCTGTTTGGCTTGGGACACTGTTAGGTCGTGGATGCATCATGGATATCGCGGTTGTTGATGATGTCTGGGATGTTGCCGGAAAGAAAATTTTTTTTTCGGGATCACTTTCTTGAGGAGCTTAGAAACCAGGCTTGAATAGGTAGCCGAGCCTTCTCATCACCATTTGAGCCCGTTATGGACGACGGTGAATGTTCAGTCGTACCTCAAAACAAGATTACGTTGTTTGACGGTGAATAATATAGACAGACCAAACACGATGCATTGGTGTTACCGTTGACCCACTAAGTTTGCTATACGAAAGGATGGGAGGGTCTTAAAATGTTTTTCTAAGCACAAATTGATTCTTTATAACATGTCACTTTGCCATTACGATATTCTTAAGATTAGGCACAGAAGGGCGATATTCTTTTACAAAAGGTGAAATTCTTTTGTGGGTCTTTTGTTTATTAAGTAGCGCCGACGATCTTTCGCTACATTTAACTTCTGAAAAAATATTCTCCGAAAGGTTATCTGGATAACCCCTCGCTCTTCAAAAGTTTCCTCTGAATGAAAAGGGTGCAGCTTTTTATCTCTGCCGTGAAAGATAAACTGTAGGCGCATTCACTTTGCAAACGCTGCGAAATCCTTTAACCCTATTCAGAATGGGTTTTTTTGGTCAATCTGTGACTGTGAGGGGGGGGGGGGGGGGCTCCTCGGACCCCTCTCTGTATCCCTGGAACCAATAATGCTAGGGTCATGAAATTTACACACAATGATCATCACCGTACAAAGAAGCCCCAATTGCTTAAATTGGAAAATTTACTGCGAGGATCATACTTCACTTGCATCTACAACCGCAGTTCAAATACGAATTATTTCATATACACTTTACATCATTTTACTCCTTACGGGAGATATGAACTCAATAAATTGACCTTGCTCCTAATGTGTGGCTTCATAGCTCAGTTGGTAGAGCATTGCACCGGTATCGCGGAGGTCACGGGTTGGAATCCCGTTGAAGCCCTTTTTTTTTATTTTTGTTTTTTTTTCAGGCTTCTTCTTTCCAATTGCTTAAATTGGAAAATTTACTGCGAGGATCATA
>JAEMPF020034788.1:0-21465 GCA_022496165.2 Catalaphyllia jardinei
CAGAACTGATCTGTAAAACCAAAATGTAAGCTATATTTGTGGACAAAATTTTTTTTCCAGCTAGTCATCTCTCGATGAGCTAAATTCTCAGCAAGATTCTGTTTATTGCTAAGATTCTTAGCCAGCTCAACTTTGGTCTGCAGAGCGGATATTATGCGGAGCGGATCCGACGGGTACTCCTGGCTAATACCATCTCCTGACTGCAGTGAGAAAAGTTGCCTGATTTCAATGAAGGATGGTCCGATCACGATGTCAAACGTTTAATACCGGCGATACCAAGACCGGATGGAAAAAAAATCGATCCCAGCGGAAAGTACCATACTGAATGCGACTTGTCCACGCTTTGTCTACTGAGCCTGTGTTCTGATCATCACCAAAGGCAAAGAACGCAGTCCTGTTCAGTGGACCGTGTGTTAAATATATAGATTTAGGCCAGCCTAAAAGCGTAGTTCCTTGGCCGGGTTGTTCAGTGCCCGATTGAGCTAACCCAGGAAAAGGTAAATTATTCATTTATTTCATTTAACAAAATTTATTCTCGTCCCAAATAGGCTTTTCAGAGACTACACGAAAAAAAAACTAAATGACAACATATTAGATAAAGTAAGATAAAAATAAAAAAAATAGGAATATGAACTATCTACAGAGACAATATAATCAAGTCTAAATAGTAAATTACATGAATTAAGTTACATTTTACTGTCCATATTAATAAAACGTTCTTTAGTTTTCGTTTGAATTCTTGTAATATTCTTCTTAATTTAAGCGAGGGATCCAGCGTATTCCAAATCTTTACAGTTCTGTAGTAAAAGGATCTCTGTCCACTTGCAGACTTTAGGAAGGGAATCTGAAGTTTCTGTGAATTTTTTGTGATGCGCGTCGAAACGTCTGATCGTTTAATAAACTGATCCGGTGCGTAACCAGTCACGCAATTAAAAGCCATTACAGCATTTCTGTAATAGAGTTGTTGCCTGATAGGTTACCACTGCATTGCCTTAAGGGCTTGACTTTTGTAACTTGTCTTTTTTTTATCTATTGCGTTACACACACCTATTAACTATTTACACAAGTTTCATTACAATACTATAGTAATTAACTAAACATAATATACAGGACCTACAGTATAACACAGCTATAATTCACACACACTCAAATACACACACTCATGAACAATTACATAGCAAAGTCAGACTTAGTTGAACCTGACATGTTCTAAGTTATTCAACTACCTCTTGTATTTATATTGCCCACTTTTTCTTAAACATATCTAAATTAGTATTTTTGTAGATATATTTTTCGGTCTCATACTTTAATTTGACTTTTGATTTAAAACCTCGTATACTTGGAAGTTCTTTGTTCCTTCTAGACGCCCACAAATAAATTTTTCCTATAAGTAATAAGTAATTAAGTAAGGGAAGTTCTGGTGTTAAAAGACCGATTAATATATCTTTCAGATGAAGATGTATCTGCTGTTGTGACAAAGATAAGTAATATAATTCAAAATCTTTCCAGAAAGAAATTGAATAAGAGCAGTAATAAAAGAGATGTTCCATTGTTATGATTCACATTTGCAGAAAGCGCATAGATCATCCGCAAAGTGCCCAATTTTGTGTAGTTTTGAATTCGTGTAGCGTATAGAGTTCAATACTTTGAACTGAAAGGCTTTGACATATGGCTCAAAAGCAACTGAATGGGGGAGAAAGCTTTCTTCAATGTCTCGTCAATTAAATTAAATTCACTCTTTAATTTTCTTGTGTTATTTGGAAAACAAGCCTTTTTACGGAAAAAGGGAGTAATAATCTTTCGATTTCTTTTTAGTTACGTCAAAAAGGCCGCAATCAATTTTAAAAGATGGATTTAGGGCTGTATGATCTGGATTATGATAGGCATTCCTTCAAACTAGCGGTACAGAGTGGCGAAGACTGGTCCACTCCAGAAAGTTCGTCTTCTGTACGTATTTTGCGATTAGTTCATAAGAATCAATGTTGTTAACATCGAAACGCAAGTCTCCCACCGTCTGAATTCCAAAATTAAAGTACCTTTTATAAAAGACTGGTTTGTTGTTTCTTCTTATTTCCTGATTATTCCAAATTCGGTAAAGCCAAGTAGTTTCAATCGCTTTATCTTTCCGAAATTCAGACCACCACTTCAATAACTCCATGTAGAATTGCGAACTGATGGTTAAGTCTTTGACGTTGTAGTTGCAATTAAATAGAAACAGACCACCTGTTTCTTTGAGAAGACATTCTAAATAGTGTTTCCATGCGCCAGAATTATCACCAAAGATTCTTTTTAGCCAGGCGAGACGGAGAGATTTAATCATGCTTTCAATATCAACCATTTTAATGCCTCCTCCTTCAGAATCATTTGTCGCAGATTTTTTAGTTACTTTGTCTTTATGGTTTAATTCTTTAATTATATTTTCAGGGGTAGGCAACAAAGATGACGTGTACACAATTTTCGGTAGGAGCAGATATTTAATTATAGTCACCTTTCCGCAAAGGGATAATCCTCTGGAGGACCAGATATCATTTTTTATCTGTTAAGTTCTTCATATATAGTAATTTTTTATCGTACAAGAAGAAGATCCCCAGGGCTTTTATGGGATCTTGTGGCCATTTGATTCCAAGTGGTTTCATTTCACTTCCTTTTAAAGATCCTATCCAGAGTCCTTCTGTCTTTGAACTATTTACCTTTAAACCTGACACTTTTTTAAATTTGTCTAATAATTGAAAAAGTTTATAGCCCGACTCTGTATCAGAGAGGACCGCCGTTGTATCATCAGCGTATTGTAATGATTTGCTCTCTTGTTTCTCAATAACAATTCCTTTTATTTCCTCGTTTTCCCTAATGGCAATTGCTTAAGTCTCAACAGCTAAAAGAAAAAGATAAGGAGACAGAGGGCCACCTTGTCTAACTCCGCGTGTAAGGTTAAAGTATTCTGAAGTCAGGTCATTATTTATTACACAACTTTGGATATTTTTATAAAACGTACTTATCCATCGCTTAAATTCATGGCCAAAATTAAAGGAATCTAGACAGTTACATAAAAAGCTCCACTCTTAAGTGTCAAATGCTTAACGAAAATCAATAAATATCATCAAACCAGGTATATTTTCTTTTTCAGTGAAATCCATGATGTCAAAAATCGATCTTACTGTCTCTCCAATATAGCGATCTTTGACGTAACCAGTTTGATTCCTGTGAATGATATAGGGTAAAACATTTTTAATTCTTGAAGCGATCACTTTCGAGATTATTTTAGCATAACATTGACCAGAGAGATGGGTCTCCAATTTTCTATTAGCGTGCGAACTTTCCCTTGTTTTTCTATTAGAGTAATAACGACTTGATTTTGGGAATTTGACATTTCCTCCTTTACGATGGACTCATTAACGCAATTAATGAATGGTTGACAAATAAGATCCCAACAGGTTTTGTAGAATTCAATTGGGATTCCGTTATTTCCTGGAGACTTGTTGTTTTGAAAAGTTTCTAAAATCCTTTTGTATTCTTCTATGGTAATCTGGCCTTCACAGGATAGTTTTTTTTTCTTCAGATAATTGCGGTATACCTACTTTTTTTAGAAAAGATTTGACAGAGTCCGTGTCTACCGCTTTTGTTTTGTACAAGTTGTAATGGAACTTTTTGTTCGGAAAGTATTTGGTATGGGTCTGTTGTTATAGCGCCGCTCATTACAAATTTTCTGATGTGTTTTTTAACATGGTTCCCTTTTTCTAAGTTCAAGAAGTACTTAGTGCTTCTTTCTCCGCGCTCATGCCAGCGAGCTCTTGCACGTACAATAATTCCATGTGTTTTTTCATCATAAAATAATTCCAGTTCCTCTTTAATTTCATTTAACCGAGATTTATTGTAATCACTAGGATCTTTTTCAAAACGCCGGGTAGCTTCCTTGTATTCCCGTTGAATCATCCTTTCTTTGTCATTTTTCTGTTTGGCTTTTTCCTTAGAGTATCTGATAGCGTGCATTCTAATATTGTATTTATTCCAGTCCAAAACGCTTCGTTTATCTGAAAATTCTTTTTCCCCTCTGATTTCCATTTGGGTATATTAACACTAATATAATTTAAATATTCTTCACCATCTAATAACGATACATTCAGTTTCCACATGCCAGGTCCTTTTACCTCTCCAATTTCGCCAAGGTTTAAACTAATTACCGCATGTTCAGTTCTTATTGCCGGGATAACTTCATTTGAATTTACAGAGTCGCAAAGGTTATTGGAAATAAGCCAAAAATCTAGACGACATAATATAACAGGAGCCTTTTGACTCCAAGTATAACTTTTTTTTGAGGATTTTCTACTCCCCAGATATCGACCAGGTCTAATTCACTTTGTAAACATTCTATACTGTTCACGACTGATTTCCTTGGTATCATAATTCCACCTCTTTTATCTAAAGTTGGGTTTAATGGTCAATTAAAATCTCCGCCTACAATAATGTTCTCTTCGGAATCTAAATTTTCAGTTTGAAGCAAAGTATGCAATTTCTTAAAAAAGAGGATCGAGTCTTTATCTTTGTTTGGTGCATAAACATTGACAAGTACATATACTTTATCATTAACTTGAACTTTGGAAATAACAAAGCGCCCCAAGGGATCCAGAACGGTACAAAGCACTGTACAATTCACCTTATTGTTTATCAGTATTGCGGTGCCACATGAATTTGGACTGCCATGTGAAAAAAGTATTCTCCTGCCCCATTCACGTTGCCATTGATTTTCTATTGCTTTATTTGAATGCGTTTCCTGTAAAAAAAAATCACGTCTGAATTCTTTTTGCGACACCATATGAAAATGGTGCGTCTTTTTTTAAAATTGCTAACTCCCCTTTTAAAGCATCTGACGAGATTTTAACATCCATGAGCAATAACCTCCAAATCTAGGAGCAAAAATTCTCAAAAAAAGAGTTAAGGTTGAAGAAATTAAGAACAACCATAATAACTTTGTTCCTGATTGTTTTGAGTTTAATACAAGCGAGAAACTTTTTTTCTTAAAGCTCAAAAGTGCGATTGCTACAAACAAACTTCCCACTGAAATAAAACTGAGTAATTTACAACAAACGTACACACATGAACAAATAAACACATAATGCACCTCTGATAAGAATGAAAGATGGAACAAATCAAACTCCATCTAACATTCAGAGCCCTCTCCTTAACTTGTTAGCCGTAAATGAAATTTGTTGAACTTTCGGCCCGCCAAATCGATATCAAATCACAGAAGAAATTAATGATAATTTATATGGAACTAACCCTAAATCTCGAAAAGAGGAATGAATTGAAAGCGCATAGCTAACAGAATATTACGCTGGAACGAATTTACCGTTGATATAGAGTTTGTCCGGTTCTGTTTTACTAAAAGATACTTTCATAACGTTTCCTTTTGCTTCCTTTAACTTCGACATCTGTTTTCGTCGGCTCTCGATAATTTCTTGCGGATAATCTTCTACAACTTTAATATCGCGGTCTCGATGATGAAACAAAGCTCTCAATACCATCTCGCGATCCTGGTAACGTAAAAAATCTTGCTATAATCGGTCGTGTTTTTCCAGAAGAGGGTTTTCCCAAACGATGTACTCTCTGCAATTCAAATTTCTTTTCCGGATCTTCAAATCCAAGCCCATTCTTTAGAAATTCAAATAGTAGCTCACGTGTATTTATCGCCTTGCTGACTTCTGTGCCCTGTGTTTCTTTTTCAGCCAGACCAAAAAATTTCAAATTCTCTCTACCGCTGTAGGCTTCCGCATAAAGCTCCTTCGTATGTAGGTCTTCTTTAGCCGCTTCCAGAAACTTCATCTTCAATTTTATGTCCTCCACTTCTTTATTAAACCATTTTAAACCTTCGTCCATCTGCTGCAATTTAGTATCAGTACCACGTGCGCCAGCCTTCAGCTTCGATATGTCACCTTCCACAATGGCCATCTTTGAACACAAATTACTTAAAGTAGATTCGATACTAACTTGTTTAGCTTCCCTAATATTTCATGAAGCTTCTCTGACATCTTATCAGTCATTTCTAATTCTTGGGCAGGAGAGACTTCAACTGCTTCTTCGAAGACTTCTTGGATTTCACCTTCGATATCTTTGTACTTCGTGTTCCGGAGTCGCTTATCTGACGGAGAACTTGATTCAGAACCGCTAGAATCGCTTCGTTGTGTTGATGTGCGCTTTACAGTAATCGTTTTCTTTTTGCTGAGGGCAATTTTATCCATAGACGGGCGTCCTTTACCTTGTAATTAGCTAACAAGTGCGGAGCTCTTATGGACACGTCTGTACCGCCACGTACACGTCCGTACCCAGTCTATTCGACTTTTGTAACTTTTCGGTGAGGCTTTCTGTTTACTGTTTGACTTTCTGTTTTGAGTTTTGTAATCACCATATACTCAAATCAGAGCGGAAAAAACATTTCTATAGAAGAAAAAGTTATAATTCGAATCAATTTTAATCCTGGGCTAGCGTTAACAGCCATCCGAACAATCCTGCCCTATCCTGCCCTGTCTTCAACAAGCTAACCTGGAGCCCACGATCCAATCGAAGAACAGCATTTGGTCAGCGGTCAACTTCAAAAAACATGTGACCTCGATAAGCTGTGCATTTGATTCCGCGATATGGTCATGTGATACCAAGAAGATACCTTGTTTTGACAGGTGTCTATTGATCATAACATGGATGTCCAATATCAAAGAAGTACACGGTAAACCAAGGTTGCATGTCTCTGTCAACCTAATATTTGGAGTATGGCCGCCATACTGCGCGACTCCGTTGTCGTCGTGCGTACGCGCCTATGAGTGATAACGCCAGCCATGAACACCATGAGAAAATCAACTCATAGGTTTCCTTTTTCTTACCTATATGAGTGTTGAGTTCCGCCATTAAGGACGTTCGCTGTTGTCACAAAGCTCTCTAGAACCTCTAATTTCATTGGATCTTGTTGGCACGAAGCTCTATTGTTTTAGGGCTAGGGTCCATTGTTACCATTGTTTGTATATAATTTTCTCAACCAATCCTGTTTAGGATCGTTTGCCTCTGTTGACTCACCTTCGATATTTTTAACTATAAACTCCTGTAGACCGTGCTCAATTATATGGGACAATTTTTCGAAATCAGTATAGATTACAACACGCTTTATTTCTGAAACAAAGACGATGACCCCCATTTTTTTATTTTTTTTGCATTTCTCGTAAAAGTAACTCATTATCTGACTGCAGTAAAAATTTTCGCGCCAACGTCCTTAAGGACAATGTTTTTGTTAATAAACTGAAATCTTTGACTTGTTCATCTTTGTTCATTCAACAAGAAAGTACTGAACATTAATAACCATTTACAGTGACCAGATCACGTGACTTACCAGTTAACTCAATGACGTCACAGTATCAGTATCGCCATCGTTTAGTAAAATATACTAAATATGTACACGTACATAAACTAAATTTAACAATAATAAAGTAATGTAAGCATTAAAGTAAATAGCGTGCATGCTTTAAAGGGTCAATCAAACCGTTAATATAAGCTGGTACCATATAATTTAGTGCTTTATATAATAATATGCGAATGCTACACGAGAATCGGTAGTAGAAATCTAAAGGTATACAAATTCTTAACATCAACAAAAGTAATTGTTATATATTCCAACTCAAATACGTTTTCCCATTGGAGGAAAACCTGTCCCGTGCCGTGGGTCAACTAGGGCGAAAAAATTCACCAACTCCCTAGGGAAACAACAACATGAAACGCGGCAAATTGATGAGCTAGCCGGCGTAAAGCAAACGATTTCTTCGCACTTTTTTACCACAATTGCTACTAATCTTGCAATCTGATTGGCTAATTTGCCATTGACGATAAAAGTGCAGACAACGCTGCTCTTGTCAATGTGTCATGCTTTTGGTCGCGCTCTGAAAAGAATAAAAAACAATTTCTTTGACGTTGATATTGTAGTAAAATACAAATCGAATGTGTTTTTAGCGTTGTCCGTATTCTTATCGACAACGATATGCGTCATCACAGTGGTCAAAATGTTGTGGACTCACGAGGTGCAGCTAAGCCGAATGAGTCCAGTTTGGTTGTCCTACAAATCCATTTTCTGTCCCGCAGAAAAGTCATCGCCAATTATGTTAAATCATGGTTTGGCCAGGAATGTTTCTGCGGGACAGTTTGTCTGCATTCTTCTTATTGCAACAATGTTTTGCATGTGGCATTAGGCATTTTCCAGTCTGCCAAGGTCTGGATTTGAGTTTCATCTGAGGTCCCCAGCATGGGCATTTAGTGGTTCACGGTTGCAATTCTTGGCTTTCAGTTTAAACTCTATCATGTCGTTGTCGCGTTAAGCTTTCTATGTAGCAATCAGTCTTATTATTATCTTTATATTTTTGGGTTATCAGATCTTTTTCAGATCCTCAGAAAACCGGCAGCGTTTTCGTTTGTTGTCTCTTCCATCATTGCGTTAAAAAACAAAACCCTTTGGGCCACCCATACCCATATTGCAAATAGAAGGGATTACCCTCCACCCCAAGGGAAGCAGATTCACTCAGCTATCGCATCGTGAACCCACAGCGACTTTGACAATGTCATGACGAAGTTCATTGTAAATAACAGGGCAGGCGCATGAAAAACTTCTTGAATGAAGATAACGTCACTTCAAAAAACAGTTCCTTCCTTAGGCTAGCGGGAAATGAAAATATAAATGTCTCATCTGTGTTCTTAAGGTAATCAGTCAGGCACTTTTACCGTTTCATGCTGTAACACAAATGGAAACGTCCTGATATGATTCTCCCGACTCCGATTCCGTCGAGCTTATAACTCCTCAGGCAAGACACCGATATTCAAATTTTCCCAGGTCCTAAGTTCTCTTACGACTCCGACTCAGTCACTAGTGAAAACTATCCTTAAATGCTTTAGTTGCAAGTTGCATACCCGATTCTAGGCTGTACGTTAGAGACGGAAGAGAAGGGACGGGTAGGGACGGAGGCTTTACATTGAATAAATTCAAGCCCTTTCTAAGGGAGCAAAACCAGTGATTTTCTCTAATTTGTAACTTTATTATCAACATTTTTGGGTATTTGCTTTAAATGCTACTATGACGAAAGTCGCATCATTTCTGTCGAGACTATTTTAAAACATAAAAACGTAGCTTGCATGAAAAGAAAAATGATGTTGACTATTATCAAGTATCTCTTTTTGTTCCAGAGATATTCAAGTTTTTTAAATATGCAAATTAGCTAAGTGATGACGTCATACACTTAACCAAATTTTGATCAAATACGATGAAAAGCAAATGTGTATCAGAAATGTTTGATTCTTTGCAGTTTGATTCTACTAAATGTGCTTCACAATTTGAGCTTAACAGTTTCCTTAACATGGTAACATACTGGATTAAAGACTTCTCCAATATTAAAGACATTTCTGGCCACCTGAGGCGTTCCTTATTCATATTTGCAAATGGTACCTCATATACACGATGTCGTACGCATGTAAATATGTTAGCTTACGTTTGTGGCCTTGTCTAACGTTTTCCAGCTGAAAATCACTTACATATTGATATCAAGTCGCTGAGGACTGGAAAAGAGTGATTTGCCATGGGAACAAAATGTTTTGTAGCTGTGGGTGTGTATAGCTGTAGGTCTGTAGAACAAGAGAAAATGAGGAGACAGAGAGGGACATGAAGGCGTTGGCTGGGATACGTCGATTCCACTAAAGTTAGTAGTATAGTAGTTGGGGGTACCAGCACAGTTTTCAATATTTTTTTCTATTCTGATTTTACGAGCACATTTTCTATATTATTTCTTCTGTATTATTTTTTATAGTATATTTCTAAACTATTTTTGCAACAATTAATCAACTGCTGGAAAAACTAAATAATAAAAACCAAATACTAAACCAAACCTTAAATCAAATATAAGAATAAAATATTGAAATCAAATGTGGAGACAGACCTAAACCCGGGACATCAGTCTGGACACCAAAACCTTGAAAATTATTGGGAAAAATATAAATTATTTTCTATTTATAATATATAATGAATCTGTTTAAAACAAAAAAATGTGATATTTGTGAAGAGAAATGCAAAACATATTATATAAAATGTCAGTGCGGTGGTGAGTTTTGTTTGATGTATAAATGTATATTGAAACATATTCAGGATTGTGGAACTTATGAGATGACCGTGAAAAGTAAAGAATTTTTTCCAATAAAACAAAAGTTGAGATTTGAAGTAAATTGGGATAGTATTAAATCTAATCTCATATAATAATATAAGATGACTTGCAACACTGTTATTCATGATGATTTTATTAATAATAATGAAATGATGTGTCCATTTTGTTGTAAACAATTAACAATATTTAGTAAAGAAGTTGAAAAATGTTGTGATAAAAAGGATTTAGAAAGTATAAATGGTATGAATACTTGTTTGAATTGTGGTTTAGTTAATGGTTAGTTTTTTTTAATGAGGACATTAACTTTTATAACAAAATGTATTTGATGCGACAAAAATCAGTATATCATCGAGAATATCATATTAAGAATGTGTTAGATAATATCTATATTAAGAATAATATCCAATTGACTCCTAAACAAAGGGATCAGATTCAGGAAGTATTTATTGAAATTGACAACGTTTTAAATAAAGTTAATGATAAGCGTAAACGAATGATTAGTATTAAATTTATTATAAAGCAATTATTTAAAATGCTCAGGCTTCCTTACAAAGATATCCAAGCAACAAAGTCGAAGATGGCAATCAGATATTATAAACAATTTTGGGAAAATGTTCAATCATTAATTGGTGATAGAATCCAGTTGATAATTAACAAGTGAATTTTTCATCGTATTTACAAAGATACTTATCAATAATAGGACTGTTGTCTGTCACATAATCATCAATGTTCTTCATTGTATTATGAATTTGAGATGAATTGTAATTTCCACTTCTCATCATAGCCTTTATCTCATTCAGAAGATGTTGATAGCTTTGGTAAGCATAAGTACAATTTTGGATCTTGAGATCAAGGTTTTTATGCTTCATCCAACCCTGAATTAAAAGTGCTGCTGTACTGATTGCAATCAAACTGATGCCACCAGTTGCTATACTGCTTACAAAACCTCCAGATGCAAATATAATAGACAATGAATTACCCAATAATTTCCATTCTTTTAAACGTTTAAATGCTTGTTTGTAAGCCCAACACTTTTTGTGATATACTTGATAGTAAGATTTTAATTCATTTACTTGTTCTTCTGTTAATTCATCTGAAATATGATTCCAGTTGAATATGTTTTTTCCTGACTCTTTCATATATATATTAATTGGATAATTCAAGCGTGTAAATATTTAATATAGAATGTACTATAACTATCACCATCTAAATAAATTAATTTTTCATTTGATGGGCTTACACGCAATATCAAATCTGTAAAACCGTGGTTTTTACTAATTTCAAATTTTGCGACTGTGTTAATTGTTAGTGGTGTCCAATCTAATGCATCATTTAATAATAATTCAAAAACTTTTTTATCAAGATAAGAATTAGTTGGATGACTATCTTCTATAATGAATTAACCGAGTCCTTTGTAGTTATCAGTGTATATTATATGATAATAACCACTCAATCTAAGCCTGATGTAATTATATTTAAAGTTTAAATTTGGAATCTGGAAAGGGTAAGAATTTATATTATGTTCAAACTTAACTTGATTTTCATTATTATGTTTTAAATTGTTTGTGTAATAATAATATGTTGATGTTGTTTTTAAAGCATCCAATTGTTTTTTATTAACAGCATGTTTGTCTTGAGTACCATCAGCAACTCCAATTATCTGTTTATTATTCATATCAATTGGTACTTCATAATTTAAAACATTATTATCATAATAGTAAAATCTATCCCAAAGATTGACTTGAATATTATTAACTGTACCAGCAACACCGTAAACAACAACATAAATAGTAGTTTTGGGATCAGTTTTACTTTTCAATCTTATATCAATATCTAAATCATCAAAACTAGGATTTAAAACCCATTTAGAAAAATGGATGATGCTCCGTGTCTTAGTTCCATCTATTTTAGAATTAATCTTTCCTACAGATAGAGTTCCACTTGATGCATTTATCTCATCAATTGTGATACCATCTTCAACATACATTTCATAGACCATTGTGTAATAGCCTTTTGGTAAATATACCAAATCAATTGACAATCTGGTGCTGTAATAACCAATATCTGAATCAAAATCAATCTTGAATTCATAAGTCTTTTTATTTACCAAATGAAAATCTTTATTCTGAACTCCAATTTTATGAATATCATCATCATCTTCTTTGAACTCATCATTGTCCATAACTCTTTTGAAGACATTTTCTTTATTGGTTGACTCTATGGAATGTGTTTCAGACGTTTTTATTTTCTTATCAATTATACCATTTATAACTGTATTATTATCAACAATTGCATTAGCGACAAATTTTACATTAGCAGCATGTGTGGCTTGGTGATCTTCTGCTTCTTTCAAATTAATTATATTTTGATTTCCCATATCTAAATTTCCAGTCATTGCTTCACTTCCATCTGTTAATAAGTAATCTATCTCAGAAATGAAACGGACTAAATAGTCTCGTGTACTTTTTAAAAGTTCAAAATTAACAGCTTTATGTTTTATTTGTTCATAATTTGGATTTTCTCCATCGTCTTCAACAATTGTTTTAACATTATCAATGAAATGTCCACCAACATTAAAATCTGCATTCATTGCTACTGTGCCATCAACATTAATAAATTTGTCTGTATTTGCAGCATGTGGTATTTTAGCAATTTGAGAATCGACAAATGCTTTGCTGACTAAACTGTTATCATCAAAAAGTCCATCATAGTAAGGTTCACAGTTTTTTATTATATTCTGTTTGAGATCATAATATTCTTTACCGTCTTTGTCCACCATTTTGAGAAAATTTTCATTCAGATATCCTTTGTTAACAACGCTTCGCAAATCTCTAGCTCTAACTTCCAAAGCATCATCAACCTTATGATCATCTAAATTTTCCACAGATAGAATGTGATTTTTATCCATATCTAAATCACCAGTCATTTTTCTACTACCATCTCTGGGAAGTAATGGTGTAGTATCTATATGGACTTTTGCTATTTCAGTGTCAACGTACTTCTTATTAGCAGCATTATCGTATGCTACAGGATCACCTAAACCATCAATAAGATTGCCATTGAGATTTAAATTCTCAAAATAGAGAATTATATGATTATCAACAACATCATGAACATTAAAAATAGTATGGTGGAAAATTGTCGACTGTTTACCCTTAATCACTCTTGAATAAAATAGAAATTTAATGTTTTTATTGTATTGAGAACCATAATATCTAATTTGGAATTTTATCCCATCATCTACTCCAGCTCTTCCATCAGTTGTGAATTGAATGATTGATTTAGTGTATTTACCATCAATTTTATCACTGTCAAATGTTTTCATGATGAAATGACTGTCACCATGGACATTGAAAATTATTGTATCATCAACACGAAAACTACCAGAACTACCAATAACGAATATTTCAAAAACGGAGGTATAAGTACCACTCTCTAATTGATTACCTTTCATTTTTATACTAGACCATGCTTCTCCACCAAAACCAGTATCATCACCTTCTTTCTCAATTATACATACATTATTATGCGCTTTATGATTTTGAAAGAAATGGTCTGGCGATGTATTTGGTGGTAGTTTTACAGTTAATTGACTCTTATCATCAAAGTCTATATAGAATCGAAAACTTGGTTGTAAATTATAACTATTTTGACTGACTTTAGTATGTTCTTTCAACACTTTTAAACTAACTGCATCATTGTCGTCAGTAGACTCACCAATATTAGTTAATAGCTTCCCTTCAATATCATAATTACCATCATCTGTTAAATTGAATCCAACACCAGGTAACCCAGGTAGTCCACGTTTACCAATGGCTGATGATGATGAAGGTAAAAGTCCTTTTGAATAACTCATTTATATTAATAGGTTATATTTTTTCATTGAAATTTTTAGTGGTGAATTTACGTAGCTTATCGATATAAGGAATATGGTTCCTTTTTCATATGATTCTTTTAAAATACTGTTTTCACGACAAATTAAACTCTTCTCATTAGCACTTGGAAACTCATAAATGGAGAAGTGAGAACAATTCAATCTGATGTCTTTTGGTGTCTTATAATAACTTTGACTCAGATAAATTACACTTGCAATTTTTATGCCGTCCTCGTATAAAATAGTCGATTAATGGTTTTTGGTTTTTATCACATACATAATCATCAAAAATGACGATTTTTTGTGAGTCAGAGTCAAGATCTTAAACTGGAATAATTTCATCATTTCTTGCTTCAATAACATCATAACCAACATCATCGCTTATTGGTTGAAAGACATCCATGAGATTCTGATACTTGGACTGTTCTAAATTTTTAGCATATAGATAAACTTTATCAAAATAAAGCAGATTGTAGATCATATGCATTAATGTGTTTGTTTTCCCCGAACCACTTGGACCGCAAATCAGCATTCGAAAACATTGATGAGGCATGAAATCATATAGTTGTCTAAAGTTTGAGACCACATTGTCTTTAATAATTCGGTATTCTCATTATATTATATTGGTATATTAATTCAACATGGTGTTCAACATGGTGTTTAACATGGTGTTTAACATGGTGTTTAACACGGTGTTAAACGTTGTTTTTTGTATATGATTTATCATTTTTATATAACGTAATAATATAACAAAAATGAGTTTGCTTAAATGGAAAGAACTTGCAAAAAGTAAAACTAAATTAGGGAATAAAATTAATTACGTCCATGATCTAATCACACAGCATAAAATCGGTCAGGAGACAAGCCAATCATCATTCGAAAAGGTATTCAAACCAGTGACAAGTAAATTAGATGATGTAATTGACAGTAATTTGAATTTAAGGATGCCTCAAAGGAGAAAAAGACCACTGAAGAAAGGGGAAGTTCCAAATTACGGTATTGATATTGATGATGAAGTTGAAGAGATGAATTTGGGTGATCTTTTTGATGAACAACCTATACCACCACAGCAAGAAAAACAATTAGTACCAAAACCACCAACATATGAACAATCGTTGGAGGACCTCATTGAAGGGAAGAAGGAGATATTTGTCGATCCCCAATATTTTCCAAAGCACTCAACCGAACTGGATCAACCACCTGAATACGCTGATGATGAAGAAGTTGATTATACAATTAGTGATTATGATTTAGAAAATCAAATTTTGGATAATATGGGTCTTAGTAATTATGAAGATATTAATTATAGATTGACTCAACCTGAGATGACAGACAAAAAAAATATTACCTATCTCAACAAGGTGAGGAAGACGGCTGTAAAAGAAAGGCAAAAATTAACAGGTCATAAGGCCACTGTTACAAAACCATACAATAGTGGGAAGATAAGCGAAGCTGTTAGGCAGATGTCGAACAAAGTAATAGATGATCGAAGATCTGTATTGAATAACTACATTGGACGTCTTGATGCTGAACTGAAAACACTGAAAACAAAGAAAGGTTTAGGGATAAAAGGTCGAAGTAGAAAACAGAGAGGCGGAAATGTTGTGTTTTTTAATGATGTAAAGCAGATTTTAAATCAATTGGAATTGATTATTGGAGAGATCATTGCAGGCAACACATCAATTAAGATGAGAAATACAGGAGTTAGTATATTGGACACATTATTAAGAATGTCAACAATCAATAGACAACAATTTAATAAATTGTATAATCAGTATTTCAAAGTATAATTATGTAAAGTTATTATATAAATGGATCGTGAGATTGTTTTATCATCATACAGCGTCAAATATCAAGGAAACAACACTCCTCAGAATTTTATAACTGAATTCAAAAGGCCCATAATATTGGATAGCAATTCTCAATATATAGTTGGTTTGAACCGAATCATTAACATGTCATTCACATGGTTCAATGTAAATTCATCATACAACAATCAGCTAATAAAGTACAGCTCTGATAATGGCTCAAACTTTACCAACATCACTTTCCCAGAAGGAGTCTGGAACTATACTGACTTTAATACATACATTAAGGAAATAACAAAGATTGTCAAAGATGCTAACGATAATGAGTATCCCATCACTCTCGAATTCGATAATACAACATTCAGGGTTACAGTCACATTAGCCAAGAGTTATCAACTTGATTTAACTGCAAGCAATTTCAATGACTTGATTGGGTTTGATAAAGAAATATTGAGGAGTGAACAGAATATAGGACCAAAAGTGCCTAATCTCAGCCAGGACACAGACATTCTTAATATCCACTGCGACCTCATCAATGATTCACTTTTAGACGGTCAAGATTCAGACATCATTTATTCCTTCTCAACCAGTGTGCTTCAACCTAGTTACTCTTTTACAATTGAACCAAGAAGAGTTACATTTAATCCCATCAACAAGAATACTATAAACAGTATCAGGATACACATTACAGATGGAAAAAGGAGATTAATTAACCTGAATGGAGCTGATACATCTTTTTCATTAATTCTAAAAAGGATAGAATAATATAACATAATATTATAATGAAACCATTTGAATTCACTAGGGTTTATCATCCAAAACTTGGTGTTTTTGTGAATAAACATGTAGGATCAGGAATTATCGTTGATAATATTTTCAAACCAATGAAGAGTGCCGCGTCATCTGTTGTAAAAAAGTTCGCCAAGAAATCAGGTGAGAAAGCATTAAAATCAGTAGGTGAAAGAGTGGGTAAAAAGACATCTGAGAAGTCAGGAGACTTGATAATGAAAAAGCTTAGGAATATGAGAATTGATGATGTAGGAAAAAGAGCTAAAATAGTTCCATCACAGCGAGAAGAAAGTACAGATATGATAATTGATAGACTGATATCAGGATCAGGTTTGAAAAGAAGGAGGTAAAATTATATAATATATTAATATAATGGCTTTCAGAACAAGTGAATATTTGCAAAGATATGAGTTGGTTCGATTTCAACTGAATGATGTTATTGACATCCCAGCTAATGGTCAACGCCAACAAAAAATGGGTACAAGTTCACAATCAATGACAGGTCTGCGTTCTATGATCGGTATAATGCTTATTTTGAGGTGCAGTTTCAGTTACAGGTATTGGCTGATGGTACAGGTCTTCCAAATGCAACCCGGGCAACAGTTATTAATGGAGCTCATTCATTAATTAAATATTTGACAATAAAAAGTGCTGGTAAGATTGTATACGAAACTGATAATCTTCATAAAGTAACTTTTGTTAAGAACCTCTTGGAATACAGTGATGATTTCAGTAGATCGGTGGCTAAAGATAGTTTTTGGTATCTAGATGTAGCAAATTTGGCTGATATGACTGCTGCTGGAAATACAGGATTTGAGGCTAGACGAAATTTAACGAAAAGAATTGGTGAAGGTGGTGGAGCTGAGGATCCTTTCCAAGATGTTAATGTAATTATACCTCTTAATCGATACGGTTTCTTTGAAGAGTTACATGATAAAATGTTGGTCCCAATGCAACTTCAGTTCGATATACAGTTACAGAATGACGCAGAATTAATATATAAGGCAGCTGCAGCAGCTGCTAGTCGAGTGGTTGTTAATAGATTCTTACTTTGGGTTCCGAGACTAGTACCAAAGGACACTTTATACGATAAGTTTATTGAATCCTTTTTGTCAAAAGGTTCTTGGACGTATAAAAGAGAATTGTATTCAGCTTCCAATCCAACACAGAGCAGTGGATTCTTCCAGATATCACCAAGTATTGACAATGTTGTTTCCGTCTTTGTTTACCTCCAACGAAATAAAACAAACAATGAAGATACAAATCCTTACCACTTTGATACTTTCAAACTGAATGCGGCTAATAATAATAGCAGTCTCTCGTCATGTAGATTGGAATATGGAAATGGAGTATTCTATCCAGAAACTGAATATGATACAGAATCAAAAGTAAGGATCTTCAACGATGTGATGTCATATGGAATGAGAAAGAATAATTACAATAGTGTTACCCAACTCAATATGTCTAATTACAACTCTCTCTATTCTATCATATATTTTGATTTGTCTTATCAAACAGAAAAAGTAACTAGAGACCCGAAGCAATTGATATTCAGGTATAAACTAAGCGCAAATAGTGCTGCAAATTTCCGTGTCCACGCCGTCGTCTTATATGATGAGACTATCATCGTCGACAAGGTGGGAAATGAATTGGTTATAGTATAAAAGAAAAAATGAGACATTCTTAATTCAGATATGTTTTGTAATAGAAAATTATATAACATATATTATATACAAGAAATGACACAGCTTTTTGCAATAAATGTTAAACTATCAAAAAATCAGAAGAAGAATATTGGTGATGCTTATAGTAAAAGAGAAACAGTCGTCATAAGGCTAACTAATGACTCTCTTAATGGAAATGACACTCTACATGTCCCAGCTACAGTGAAGAAGAGATTGGAGAAGAATCGGAAATTGAATAAAGGTATAGACATCAAACTTTCCAAGACTAATATCAGAAAGCAAGTTGGTGGCAGTTTGTTGACTTCAGCTCTAGCTCTTGCGCGTGCATTTGGACCAACAATTGCGAAAACAATGGGATTAGCAGCTTTAGCAGGTGCCTCTAGTGCAGGAGCACAACAAATTGTTAAAAAGATATCTGGAAAAGGAGTACAGAAAGGTGGTTTCTTCATTCCACAAAACAAAATTGATAAGCTTATTGCAAACAAACACCTACTAACTGCAAAACAGAAGAAAGATATATTAGGCGCTCTTCAATCAGGTTCAGGTGTTCATATACGACCAACAAAAAGCAATCAGGCGGTTTCCTTGGTACTCTACTTGCCAGTATTGGGATTCCAATGGTTTTAAAAGCTTTGACTGGAAGAGGTGCTCCCAAAGTTGGAGCACCACCAAAAGGTGGAAAAGGAGCTCCGAGAATGGGTGTATATAGGCCGCCACCGTTTTTTGGGTCATGGGATAATACAATCGGTTACGAAACCAAAAAATCAGAGGGTTCATATTGTGGAATTGGAAAGACACCAAAAAATAGGACTAAAGGAACAATGGATCAATGTTTAAATAAAGGTCAAATCAGATATTATGGAATTGAAAGTGTCCCTCAACCAATATTAAAAGCATTCTTAGATGCAAAACTCACAAACAAACAAAAACGCCATCTTGAGGCCCTTGTAGGATTTAAAAGAAAAAAGAAAGAAAAAAAAGAACAACAAAAAAAGGAAGGAGAAGGTCTCCTTCTAGGTCCATACAGCCCGTTCAACAACATTCCACTCGTGGGGGCAATATTGTAAAACCAAAATTTCATAAACTTATACCATTAAGCAATCATGATCTACTAAAATTGTGCAGATATCTCAACATCCCAATCAATGATGTTTTATCAAGAGATGGTAATGTTCCACATAATCACAACCAAGCATTATTTATTTACAATCTTGAACCATCATATATGTGTGGAAGCCATTGGGTAGCTAGATGGTGTGATAAATTATTTTGATAGTTTTGGTATGCCTCCTTTTCAAGAAATGGTAAATCATGCGAAAAGAAAGAATTTAACTCTGCTTCATCAAAATAATCAGATTCAGAATACAAAAACAACCACATGTGGATACTTTTGTTTATACTTTTTGAATGAAATGAATAAGGGGAAGTCGTATCATGATTTATTAAAAGTGTTCAATATACATGATACAATGGATTATGAGATATTTATTATGAAGTATTTCAAAAATATCTGAATTATATATATAAAATGAGAACATTGAAGGAATTAAGACAAACTGGGGCAGCAGCATTTGGAGTATTTTTTTAATAATATTAGTCATAATATCAGCTATATAAAAACAATATAAAATATATATATAAATGGTGAAATCATATTGTGTTAAACAGAAAAAGCAAACTGAATGCGTTCCAGGCAGTGAACGATATGTTAAAGCTAAAAATGGGCGTATGATGTTGAAATGCACTTGTGCTGAATGTGGGATAACAAAGACTAAATTTGTTAAAAACCAAAAAAACTAATTAAGCCCTCACAAGATGGGGGCTTACTAGGAGAACAACTGCTTAAAAGTGGTGTTAAAGGTTTATTCAATCTTGGACGAGTTGGTGCTGCAAAGGCTGTTAAATCAGATATAGTCAAACAAAAAATAAAAGAGACGGCTAACCAATATCTTGATCAAGCTTTGGACAGTTTCACATCAGATTTATCAAAAAAATTGGATCCAACACATAGTGGTAAAAGATTACCAATACCATTTCCATTTGTAGATTGGAAGAAAGCTTGGAATGTTCTCACTGCACCTGGATTGTTTAAAGGACCTGAAGTGAGTGCAAAAGAGGGTAGAGCTTTGGTTGCTGAATACAAGAGACAATACAAAGCTTACAAAGATGCTGGAGGTAGCAGATCATACAACTCATGGATTAAATGGAAAGGTTATGGTAGAGGGTTAGACATCCATAATGCTATTCTCAAGGTTGCACCAAAAAAGGGCTTTGTGATGCCTGGACATAAGTATACAGGACCTGGAAACCCTCTTGAAGAGCAACTGAGGTATGATCCAAATACTGGTCAGATACTTGAGATATATCAACAACCAACAGGTAGAACAGATGCAGTCAGTATGCAGCATGATGTTGATTACTCAGTTTGCGGTAATAAACCAAAAAGTGATCAAGTGAAGTGTAAGAATGAAGCTGATCGTAAGATGGTTAAAGCTCTTGATGCAATTCCTTGGAAAGATCGACAATGGGGACATACTATTGTTAGAAATGCTATAGCAGCTAAGTCAAAATTAGGCATGGGTGTGAAGTCAAAAAACGGGAAAAGCCGTCGAGTGAAGAAAACTGGCAAGAAAAATTAGCTGATGAGTTACATACACCATATAAAACGGAATTTCACTCGGCGGCGTGTAATCACAAATCATATCGATGAAATATGGGCAAGTGATCTAGTTGAAATGCAGCAGTTCAGTAAATGGAACAAAGGTTACAGATATCTTCTTATGGTTATTGATGTATTCAGCAAATATGGTTGGATCGTTCCATTGAAAGATAAGAAAGGTGAATCTGTCACTGAAGCATTCAAAATAATATTCAAGGAAGGTAGAAAACCACAATATCTATGGGTTGATAAGGGAAAAGAGTTCTATAACAGACATTTGAAAGACCTATTAAAGAAAAATGGGATACAAATGTACTCAACTGAGAATGAAGAGAAGTCATCAGTAGTTGAAAGATGGAATAGGACAATTAAATCTAAAATGTGGAAGCAGTTCACAGTACAATGTATCTAGACATGTTACCTAAACTAGTAAAAAAATACAACAACACAAAACATTCAAGCATAAAAATAACACCAG
>JAEMPF020034790.1:0-21407 GCA_022496165.2 Catalaphyllia jardinei
TGACATAAGCCGGCAAAGCTGGAAACTTTTCGCTCCCGCAAAAAAAACAAACAAAAAAACAAAAAAAAAAAAACAGAGAGGTGTATACGCCTGAAAGTCCTTGTTTGAAGAGAACCTCTGTTCATATTAAGAACATGTGAATAAAACAGCTCTGTAATTGGAAGGTTTAAGATTTTTCTATGGGTTTCCGGGTGTGAAGACTTTTCGGGACCCTCGAGAAACGGACCCGAGGCCCGAGGAGAACAGTCCTTAGGTTTTAGTAGCATGTGACTTGAAATTAACTGACGAGTCCAGTCATTTGACAGAGTACGAAGCTCAGTTCGAGGGTATATTAAATGTCCAGCCTCATTAAGTGAGAGGTGTGAATTTTTAAGTGTTTATCTTAAACTGGCTAGATTTATTATTCCACTCAGTTCTTCTTCTTATCAGTTTTACTCACTTCATTAGGGGAATGCATTACGGATGCGAAGATAACTTCAGATCTGTTTCGTTTTACTTACTTCCAGCTGAATGTTTCTCAGTGATCAGTATCATGATGATTTATTGTGATAATTGCTGGTTTTCAGTGTCACGCCATATCAAAACAAAAATCAAAACCGTGCAATAGAAAACGTCCAGAATAGGAAGTAAATATGCAATGACTCTCGCTGAGATTCAGGTCACAGAAATTATTTTTAAGCGAGATATGCAGAGAAATGTTTTACCCAAATTTTTATAGATTTGTATGGAGACGCCATGTTGGTGCCCATCCAGATGGGCACCAACATGGCTGCCGGAAACCAACAGAAAAGTCTGTCACTGAGTTTTGATACAAAAGCGTAAAGTTATCTCTCGAGGAACTAAAAAAGCATTAAAATAATACTTTTTTAACTATATGAACTGTTCAGATAGCCAAATTTCCCGACATAAGTTACTTTTTTAATCAACATGATAGCTCTCTCGGTCGTCATGTAAATGCCACGTGACGAAAAAGCTTCGAAATTCAAGCACAGTCTATCATAAAACCAAGAACCCATTCGGAGCGAAAATTTGTATGAATATTAGTTTTTCAGTGCTCTTATACATCATGAAAGTAAAATCTTAGGAGGATCAGTAGTTTTGTAGTTTGAATTCTAGTGACGTCATGTGAAAACCCCCAATAGGTTTTTGACCTGGGAAAGACAGCAATTTAAAAAAAAAACCTGAGCAAACACAGCCTCTGGCTGCAGGGAGGTTGGGATCTATTACAGGAGATAAATCTTTGGAGAGAAATGGAACAAGGAGGATTTGGCTCCAACAGAAGCCTTTTAATCCACTAATATGAATCCAAAACAGGATAGTCTCGGTAGTCCCGAGTTCAGCTCCTCGATCGGATCGTGTAATTAGCCAACTAGTCAGCCTCCCACCAGTTGGGATTTTTAATAATTTATTGTATATTTGTGGTAGCTGTTTATTTATTTAGTGTCCCCAATGCTAGATATAACTGACACTTATACAAAAGTTATTGTTAACATCATCATCATCATCGTCATCATCATCATCATCATCATCATCATCATTATTATTAGCACGATAGGTGGAATGGCGATGGAATGTAAGCAATACCATAGTAGGCTTGCTGAGTTAGTTGCTACAAAGAAGGGCGAAAGCTATGCGACTGCTATGTCATGGATCAGGGCTAGGGTGTCCTTTACGTTGCTGAGATCAGCTTTGCATCCCTTAACGACAGGAGGAGTATCACCGAGATCCCCACCCCCATCCCAACTCCTACCCCCACCAGGATAATTAACAAAACGTCTCAAAACAAATGGTTTCATGTTTGGTTCACTGCTCCTAAACTGCTATTGGCTGCGAAGGAACTCATTCTTTTTCTAGGTTGTTCCATCGTAGGCAAGTCAGTAGGTTATTTCTGCTTGTAAATTATGATTTTACTATTAACAACTTCAGGTAGTTCTGACAACAGGGTGTTGCCTGGTAGCTAAACTACATGTATAAAAAAAACCCCAATGTTTGAATGTGTTAACTTTCTTGTTGACTTTTTTGGTGACCAACTTAAAGGATCCGGATGAAAGGTGGTTACCATGGTTATTGGACTTTTACCAAACCATTTATACTGTTGACTTTTATATGTTGAATGAATGAATGAATGAATGAATACACTTTATTCAAGTGACAGAGTGTTCAGCTGGACTAGGATATCAACAAATCATCTCCAAACAATATTACCATCAGCTACTCTTTCTATTTCAATACCTTTATACATTTATCTGCAAAGCGAAATTAATCCTCAGTCAATTAAGCTGTAGCCCTGGTGGTAATTCTCGTTGCCATTTGGATCCCCCATGCTTTGTGCCTATGCAAACCATTGGAATAAATGTCAGCCTACGATAAATAGCTTTGCAGAGCACCTTGGAAGTGCCTTGTTCTATAAGCTTTTCATTACCTGATCGTTTTTAGCCGATAGACGGTGCTACGGACTTGTAGATGGCCGTAAAATCACGGGGTTTGCCAACTGTATGGGACAAATCTCCACACAAATGTACACAGTTGACGGAACTCCTTGTTATAATTCAGTTCCTTCAAGTGCGCAATATCTTGTCTATCGACTGACCTGCCTTAGGGTCCAGATACACGGTGCAATATTGCGCGCAATATTGTGCCCAATGGCGGAATTGCATCGTGTACCCACCCCAAAATTTGTTGCGCGCAATATTGCGCGCAATATTGCACCGTGTATCCGGTGTGTTCAGCCAATCAAATCTCACCTTCAAATTTAACCGCTGACCTAATTTTCGCCCGTGGTATGTTTCACGTAAAAAGATGGTTTGGACTGCAGAGGAGGAAAGTTCATTAATTGACTATTACAGAGGTTAGTAATCTTTTTCCCTAAGCCTTAGCTGTGGTTCGGTATCAAAACGTTTTGTTCTGGATATTTTCATTCACTTCTTTTATCAGCTTATATATTACTCCCGTGGGGGCAGGGAGTAGCCGTAGCGCGCGGAAAGGCAGCAAAAGGTCGTTTCCTTTCTGTGTATATATTTATATTTGGTTTTACGAAGGTACAATTAACTGAAGCTTTTTTTTTTGCTACGCGACGCCATTTTGGATTGCGTGATGTAAACATCACTGCACGAGAGCTTGGTAACCACTGATCAAGTATTGTGCGTAATGTTGCACGAAATGTTGCGACCGTGGAGTGGCGGATGTTGCGCGCAATATTGCGCGCAATGTTGCACCGTGTATCCGGACCTTTAGTTATGTGATCTAACACTCATGTATCGAGTTACTTCCCAGAAATGATTGACCTAAAAGAATCATTTATGAGAAAAGGAATTAAAACAAAGTTTATTCCCCGAGATTCAAAGCAATAAGGTCACTGCCAAGAGAATGTTTCTGCCATTGATCTGGGAAAACTAAAACTTTATGTTTTACGTTTAGAAACAATAAGCGCAAGGTGTTTAACGTTGTTTTGAAAACAAAACAATGAAGTTGTTTATAAAAAGATTAACTGGTAAAATTATTCCAATGTATTATTGGATAGGAAACAACGTCCTTCATGAATAGGAAAATATTCATGGAAACTTCAACTTCCCAGATTTTCTCAGCAACAAGGAGGACAAATATAATTTCTCAGAACAAAAACAGGATGCAGAGAATAAATACGAACTCGTTACGATTAGGGTCAAGATTAGTTGCGTGTACCCGTCCTTTACAGCCAGGCGAAACGGGTTTCGGTGGAAAATGACTGCGTCAAAATGAGTCTGGATAGGACTCACTCAATGGTCCATATCCACCGACTTAAGTGCAGGAATTGTTTTAGTTATAAAAAAATCATGTCGTAGTCTTAGCGTAAAAGCTTAGACGCGTGATAAAACATAAACCTATCTCACTTTATTTTCTTTTTCTCGATTCAGATTTAGCTGTGCTGTCTCCGTATCCTCAGCCAAGGTAAACTATCAGAAGCTAGGTTGCCTATACGAGAAAAGGGGACGGAGGGTTTCTGTAGGCATGCCCCGAGAGTTTACGGTACAGATGCTCGAAGATGATTGTGGTGGGGTAGTCCCACCAGCTGCAGTGGATTGCCTTCCGCGAGTATTTCCGTGGTTCAAGCGTCGTAAGCGGCCAAAGCAGAGTATAACTTAGCTTGACGAGCAGTTCGCAACTGAGACACGCAGGATAAGAAACGACGGGATTTTACTACGTTGGGATTGTCAGAGAGTTAAGGAGGGGCAGGGCATGCCATGATCACACGAAGCACGAGAGGAAATCCACTAGGAGCTTTGTCATACGAGTTTTTAGACAGAAATAAATATTGACTGACCCCGATCTATTGCACGCTATAGTCATGAGTTGGCGTGACTGCCTACGAGCCAATAGTACTTTTGATTTGGAGCAGAAAACCTATTAAGTCACTACTGACTACAGTTTTAATGCTTAAACATCTCAGTCCTGAACCAAAATTATTGCCCTAAGAGTGAATTCAGACGGCCTTGCGAACCCAACGTTCAGAGCCGCCATATGAGAAAAGAACCATTACCAAGTCGTTCAAAATGCAGTATAAGCTCAAACAAACTGTTCAGAGTTCACTTTAGTGTTCTGTTGTACAGCGCAGTTAGTACATGTTGTAAACTATCGTAAATTTTTTCCCTCCCTTTGGAGACGGGGTTGGTCTTATTATTGCACTCTATTAAACAAGGGTCACTCCTACGTGTTTTGGCTAAGTCTGCGCAGCGACTTCCCCCAAGCTTGTTGACCTCGTTGCCTTTGAACATCGCCTGCTAACTGACACTCTTGTCCGATCCAGCACGTGCTGTTTTGCATTCCGCTCGTAGTGTTGGGGAGATAAGTGAGATTCGTTTGTCCCGCAATAGCCGGAAGTCGCACAGGCTAACCTAACGCAAGGCAGTGCTCCTCCATTAACGCCAACTTGAATTGTTCGTTGTCTTTATTTAGTAGCCTGCATGTTAAATAAACATTGCACCGCAGTTGGTGGGTTCTGTTAAGGAACAGTGACATTAACTGCAACTGGTCAACCTGCCAGGGTTCTATTATCACCTCCTCAGCATGGACCTCATGCTCAAAGACCATGAGGTGTACCATCACTGCCAAAGAGAAGACAGACGGAGAACCTATCAACAGTGGTTTTTAATATAGTGTCATTCAGAGCCCACGAATATGGTGGCAATTACCGATTGTATTGCACCGCTTCTTCCGACAATTATTGTACAGCACTAGTGATCAACAAGAAAGGCCAAAGCAAAAAAAAAGACAGGAGACATTCGTCAGTGGTTTCAAATCGACTTTTGTTATGACACAGTATAATTGCTTGTGTAGAACGGTTTACGGGGAGCGCACAATTGTTCAGGGGCGGTAACTATTATTATACAAAACAGAACTGTAGCAGAAAAAGCCATAAATCACTTCTGAAGCCTGGAACTATCTTATTATAGTAATACATCCGTGGCATACAAATACGCGGTTGGCCTTTTCCAGACAAAATCATGAGACAACCTTTAAAATAAGTTAAGAAAGTAACAGGATAAAAAATAGTAACAGACAAGCAATAAGGGCAAAATATTTGTAGGAAGTTAAACTGATTAAATTGTACTGATATAGAGATTAGATCGTTGTGTCTGTAGAGTCACAAGAGTTCTATGACAGGAGACGACTGGTTGATCTATTCCTACGTCACCTTTGAGATCTACTCCAACAACGTTGATGATGGGACCCTGTGCAATATGGTGACGTGTGGGTCTCAAATACCCGTACAGTTCTAACAGGGCCTGGCTGACTCATTCTGGTGACAGGTTTTATCCTCGCAGCTGCAGCAGCAACAGTAAAACATCACGCGCAGCTGAAAACAAACACACGGGCACATGCCCAAAGACTTTGAGATACAACGTAAGGGCAAGTATTACAAGACACACTAGAACAGAGAAACAGAAATGCACGCAAGAAAATACTACCCTTTGTAACGCAATACCACCCTGCGTTACCTAACCTCAAGGACATGCTCATGGGGAAATGGCACCTTATACAGAACCAACCATATCTGAGAAATATCTTTAAGGAGCCTCCCCTCATTTCATATCGCTAAGGAAAATCCCTAAAAGACACTCTAGTAAGAGCTAAACTATAAAGGCTCAACGAGCAATCTATTTGCAAACTGCAGGAGTCGTGCAGGCCCGTCAACACTCTTTTAAAACTCTTCAAGAAGTTGTCATAATTGAGCTAAAAAAACAGAATTCTCGACCAAAGATTCAAGCAGAAACTGTAGAATTGTAAGGGTTTCTTTGTGCTATTATTAGCGAAATAATGGACCTAAGATAAACATCGGGGAGAATTCATTAAAATTGTTGAAAAGGGTTTTCTTTGTTTGCAATAAAAGAGTTCAGGAAATTTAAAAATGTTGTGTGATGCCATTTCTTGTGGATCAATGCTCATCAGCTGCAGCATGAAAGTATTTCTCAGTGAATGATTGGAACAAATCAGCTTTTAAATTGTCCCTGTGTTAATTTTTCCCCTCGGCCCTAGTTAAGAAACTCTTTTTATCATCCGAAAAAACCTAAAAATTATACGCGGAAATGGCCAAAAAGGACACGAGCCTTGAGTGAAAATGGGCAAATACAGAATATAGGAAAAGAATACGTATGTGTGAAGTTACTTACATGTGAAGCCTCATCGAGCCTATGCGCAGAGTGTTAAGCCTGGTTGTCACATGCCGCCGTCCAACCTTCGACTACATCGCCAGTTGGTCCCCTGGCGCATCTACGATGAATCGCCGACGCACCAAAATTGATGCGAAATGCAAATTAAATTGGCACAATTTCAACCATTCCACCTTTAATAAGGATCGAATCGTCTTCCTGACTGGAGTAGGTGATGATGACAATCAGGTGATGATGACAATCGCCGACAACCGCCAGCTTGCCCGCCAGCTTGCCCGAGGTGGAACTCAGCTCAACTTTGCTGGTAAGCCGGCGGTCAATGCCTGGGACAGATAGTGATTCTGCGATAAATGTTCATATATATGCCGTAACGGTGTCCCGGCCGTGTCGACGGCTATATGTCCCAGGTATGTCGGCGGCATATGAAAACCAGGCTTTTATCTTAAACCGACTAAATTTATCATTCCCAGAAAACGACCCCTTTGTTCTTTTCATTCACTTCATTAGGGAATACTTTGCTGATGTGAAGATGATACAACTTTCAGTTACCAATTGCTTTGTTCACACACTAGTGATCCTAGTGAATGTTTCTCAGTAATCAGTATCATAGCGATATTATGAAAATAGTAGTAGGGGTCACCGAACTTCCAAGATCGTTAAAAGCTATAGCAATGGCCATCTGCCCTATCATTGTTCGCATTAAGGATGTGCAGAAACAATTAGCGCGAACGTCCTTTAAAGCTACTTTGACAACTAAAGCTGCTGGCGTTTTGTCCTGACTAGCCTCAATGAAGTTTTTTCTAGGCTCTCGGTGGTTGGGGACGAGCGATAAAACGAGGGCGAGCGAGAGAACAAACGAGTTTCGCTTCCTCGCCCTTTTTGCAGTCGTTCTCCAACTACCAAGAGTCTGGAACAGGTTAGCCTCAATGAGACCAGAATTCTTGATTTACATCCCTCAACGAGAAAATGAACATTATCAACCTTTTCTAACGCATACCGACAGATTACTTGACGAATCATCCTACAACCCGACTTCACACAAAGCCACGACTATAAAGACTTTGACAAGGCGAGCGCAACTAGTTTGCGATACACCGGACAGCTTACGTGACGAAAACAAATACCTTGAACGTGTTTTTATCAAAAACAACTACAACGCTGACTTTATTAGACGAAACATTTTCCGACCTACTGAAACTGACGCAACGAACAAGAATCCGAAACCTGTTACTACAGTGACTATACCTTACATTAAGGGAATTTCTGAGACTATCTCACGGATCTTACAGCCCTACAACATCCGCGTAGCCCACAAACCTACAACTACGTTACGGCACTTACTGACCAACGTTAAAGACCGAGACGAACCCAACAACAGACAGGGAGCTGTTTACAAGATCAAATGCTCCGACTGCCAGGCCTCCTACATTGGTGAGACTGGCAGAAACCTTAACACGAGACTGACTGACCACAAACGAGCCACGGGAAATGGTGATGTCAACAATCACATTGCTGTGCATCATCAACTGACAAACCACAACATTGACTGGGACTCTGCTCAATGCTTAACTTACAGTACAAACTATTTTCAACGACTGACTCTGGAAAGCTGGCACACTAACTTAGAACAAACGCCTCTTAACAGATTTCAACAACTACCGGCACCTTACAAACGACCTTATCCGCGACGAAAACGAAACCGACAAACGGACTTCTAACAGACCGGCTTAATTATTTTGACTTACAATAGACGGACTCTAACAGACCAACTTGACTAACAAAAGACGGATCGAAACCGACCAATGACTGATGACTAACTTTACATGAGTCTTCAAGCCAATACCATCATGGCTTAACTGACCAATCACTATCAACGGACCAGACTTATAACATCATCGACTGACAAATACTATTCACTTGACTCTGAAGATGACTTCCGCTCAGGTTGTCGAAACGTCAGTCACCAACAACAGTTCTTTTCAGAACTATTCTCACCCGGACGATCACACAATACGAACTACTGATACTCCTGGGTTCAAACCATTTACTATATCAACCTTTTCTTGTGGGAATTCTTTCCATTCCCGGAAACAATTCATAAAACGTCCCTAAAGAAATGATGTAATTTTTCGTTTACTGCTCCTAAACCGTTCAGTATTGGCTGGTAATGAGCTCATGGTTTTTCTAGGCTTTTTCATCATAGGAAAGTCAATTATTCTGCTCGTAAATATTAAGAAGGAATCTGTTGTGTCGGTCACGTGACCATATACGTAGTTGCACCGGAGCGGAACGGGGAGATTACACTTGGAACGAAAAGCTGTTCATGTAGATTCGATTCGTCTATTGATAGTGAACTCAATTGCGATTAAAAGGACACAGTTATTGACGGAACACAACAGAATCCACCAGTAGTTCGCGTATCAAATGGATAAAAAGTGTGTGCCAAGATTATTAACACTATATCAAACTTAAATGCGACTGTTTAAAATATATTCCCCATGAACATCAAATATCGAAAACAAATTTTGAAATTCATACAAAACTCTTGAAACTGCATGATGATGAGATTTTATCTGTGTTTGCACGATTTCCCTGATCTTTAAAATTTATTTTCGGGAAATTGTTTTTGGTGGTATTTCAGTACAAAATGCAAAAAGGACAATAACACACTTAAAATTATTCTGGTACAAGGGTTTTGTGCATTAAAAACTGAGATTTTGCGATTTGCTATCGGATTTCGTCTTAACTGCAGTGGAATCCAGATTTCTAGAACCCTCATTTTTTCGAACCTCCAGATAACTCGAACCAAACGTCGTTCCTCTCAACCTCTCTTTTACTGGAATTATCTGGTTCAAACTGCTAACTTTTCCGGTCTCCAAGTTCTTGGCATGGAATTTCATTGAAACTGAAGTGGTCCAGCTCTGTTGAAAGACATACAGGATAATTGACTTCAAATATAACAAACCATCTGAATCAAACGTCGCTAAAGATGACACGCAGTTCCGTGTGTGATGTCGGTCAGTAATTTCAGTGTTTAGTAAAGCCTCGTTGCCGTTTAGATCTCCCATGCTGTGTGCTTATTGTCTCCAAAAAGCCTAGAAGCTGAATGAAAACCATTGGAATAAAGTCAGACTCCGATTAATAGCACAATGGAGCTGCTTTGAATCACAAGATATTTATTACCTGATCGCTCTTAGCCGATTGGCGGTTCTTCGACTTGTAGATGACCGTGAAACTATCACGGGGTTTGTCAACTATATGGGATAAATTTCCACACAAATAAGCACAGATGAGCTTCTTGCTAGTTCAGTAATTACTTCAAGGCTATGCGCCATGTTTTGTCTATCTACTGACCTACTTTAGTTGATTATGTGATTCCAACAATTAATGTATCGAGTTACTCCTAAAATATGACTGACCTCAACGAGTTATTTATGAGATTAGAAAGAAAATAAAAATGTTTTAAAGTTTTCTTCCCGTGATTCGAAGCAATTCCTAATAATTTTAAATTTTAACGTCACTTTCAGGGCTGTATTTCTTCCGCTCGCAAGTTCTTCAACGTCGTTTAATTTTCAAAACAAAACCAATAATGTTGTTTATAAAGTAGTTAAATGGAACTTTAGTTAGTCCAAATATATTATTCGACACGAAATAATGTCCTTCATAAATAAGAATATTTCTTCCGCATTTTGTTTTTTTATTTTATTTTTGTAGAAATAAAATTTGTAGAAATAGAATTTTTGTAGAAATTATGGAACTCCCTCCCCAATACCATCAGGTCACTGCCAACAGTCAAAGCTTTCAAATCGTCCATTCGTAATCTAGATTTTGACACTGACTGCTGTCCCTTCTGTAGATAGTTGTAAATGATTTGTCGCTGTTCTATTGATAATTTTTATGTGATTGTACATGTTGTAATTTTATTAATTTATTTTATTATTCGATATTCATTTCATTTTATTTATCCACTTATTCATTTTCTCGAATATATTAGCAATTTCTGCTATTTTAAATTCGAGGTGAAATATAGGTTATTGTATTATTGCATTTGTATTGTAAAATAGATTTATTCAGCAACAAGGAAGAGGAAGATGATTACTCAGAACGAAAACAGGATTTAGTCGGATTTCTCTCTCTGCTGACGGAGAATGTTAGGTCACGTAGGTGATCGTCAAAATTGCTCACGTCTCGACACGTCGTGTCTTTACAGGACAATGCAGTGCTGATGTACCCAGAAGAAACATGCTAGTTGCAATCAATTGTCACGTGCTGTAGACCAATGGAGTCATCATCAACCTCACACGGCCAATCACGAGAATGAATACCAACACTTTAAGATCAAGGTCGAAGTTGTACTAGTCACGTTTTCCCTTCCTTGATCCTATTAACTACGGTGTAAACGCTTGGACATCTAATTTCTGAACCAAAATGACCGTCCTTGCTGTGAAGTCAGACGGTCTTGCGAACTCAACGTCCAGAGACGCCATACGAGAAAAGAGCCATTACCAAGTCGTTCAAAATGAAGTTTATTATCGTTACTGCTTTCACGGCAATCTATTTGGGGGTTGGAGTATATTCAGCGCCCATAGCTTACAGCATTTCCAATGATAAATTGACCTTAAACATTCCTATAGAAGACGTTTGGGACGGTTTGTCTATGGGTAAGAAAAACCGATAGATAGTGATATTCTCAATATATCGTGTTTTTATCGCTTTAAGAGAGGGTGAATAGGTTTTCGGATCTACAGATTTGGTCTTAAAAAGCGCTCGGATTGTGGATTTTTGCGGTAAATCGAACGGATTCGCGGAGTTTGAAAGCCCAGTAGAACGTGGATCGGTTGTGAATTTTGGCACGGATTCCGGATTGTGCCCGTCTCGATGATCGGATCTTGCTTGGCTCCTAAACAAAATTGGCTGGTATCACGGTTAATGAGTTCGTTCAAATTATTTCTTTTTTCGAACTAAGCTCATTTAAACGGTGTGAGATTGTTATTGAAATTGTACCATGTTACAGTCATCCAACATGTTGCCTATTAGTGCGAAATTATTACCAGTTTACCTTTGAACTTTTATACTTCCGTTTCCGGATGTGGCTGTGGTTTCAGAATTGAACAAAAATTTTGGCGAAAAAAAGACACGGATCGGCGAATTTGCATACCCTTATTCACTCCCGCCTCCATTATTGTTGATAGGCAAGAAGCATATTCATATTCGCTCATGATCGAGAATTTACTGAAAACGCTGCCCGTGAAATAACTGCTCATGATTATTTTTCACCTTGGAAGGTCATAGATATCCCATCATTAACAGTGGAGACACTATCGCTCTGAGGTCGGCCTACACTTCTGGCAGCTACTCGAAGTATTGGTTTTACTGCTCAACATCTAACTGCTACTGGTCAAGCTGCACAGGTTCTATCATCACCTCCTCAGGATGGACCTCATGCTCAAAGCAAATTATGTATACCATCACTGCCAAGGGAAAGAGGGACGGAGAACCAATCAACAGTGGTGATACCGTGTCACTCAAATCAACCTACTACAGTAGCAGTTACCGACTGTATTGCACCGCTTCTTCCGACACCCATTGTAAAGTGCAATCGTAAGTAAATAGCCCACTAGTGATCAACAAGAAAGGCCATAGTAAAAAACTGCAGTAAACGTTCGTTAGTAGTTTCAAATTGAAACCTTTAATGCATCTCAATCGTGGCAGTATAACTGCTTGTGTAGAACGATTTTCAGGGAGCGCACAGTTTATCAGGGCGGTACCTATTATTATGCAAAACAGAGCAGTAGCAGAAAAAGCCATAAATCACTTTTGAAGTCTGAAATTATCATATTTTCATGATACTTGCGTGGCATACAAATACGCGCGGTAGGGCTTTTCCAGAAAAAAATCGATTACCTATAATAGAGCACACAATTGCTAAGGGCAAGATTACATCATTTATTTATGTGTTGGAAGTAAAATTGACTAAATTTCAATGATATAAATTGAAGATCGTTGTGTTTGTAGAGTCACAAGTCCCATGACAGGAGATGACTGGTTGATCTATTCCTACGACACCTTCGAGATCTACTCAAAGAACATAGATGATGGGGACCCTGTGCAATATGGTGACGTGGTGGGTCTCAAATTCCCGTACAGTTCTAACAGCGCCTGGCTGACTTATTACAATAGCAAATTTTATCCTCGTAGCTGCAGCAGCAGCAGCAAAACATCATGCGCGAAGGAAAACAGCTGGACTGGATTTAAGATCTTCAAGAAGTTGTCATGAAAGAATTATATGATTTAAAGACCTGAAGCTAGGACCAAAATCTTCAACCAAACACTCAAGTATAAACAGTAGTATTGTAGATTCTTTTGTTCAATCATTAGCGGAGTAAAACAATCAACGTAGGTACCGGAAAAATTCCCCCCCGGGGGGGGGAACTCCTATATAAAAAAGGACGGGCATGTTCGTGGTGCATTTTAAAGGATAAAAACTCAGTTTATGTACATCTTAGGGTACCAAAATCACTATATCTTCCAAATGTCCGTAGCGGGAAATTTCCCATACCTTTTAGGGTATTAAGCCGGGAAAAAAATGGTATGGCAGAAGAAATGTGTTGTTTTTAATAGAACTGATACCTCTTAGGGCTGAAAACGTTTCAAGCCCCGTCCACAAAACAGGTTTTTTGTACGTCTAAGGGGATCTTTTCGAAATTTCCGACGTGCATCCCCTTCCTTTATATATGGGAGGTTCCCCCCGGGGGAAAGTTAAATTGTTCCCAAGGGTTTGCATTTCTGCTAATAAAGAATTAAGGAATTAAAAAAAAATGTGTGATGTAAAATAAAGCATTTCGGGGTGAATGATCGGAACAAATCACGTTTTAATTATTTGCGAGGTAAATTTTTCCCTCAGATACAGTTGAACGACTCTTTTTATCATTAAAATAGAGAAACTGTACGCAGAAAATGACCAAAAAAAGACAAGAGTCGTTAGTGGAAATGGGCAAACACAGGAAAGAAATATAATCGCTGTCACTCAGTTGTTTCGATTCCGGTACTTTAAGCTCGAGGGACTCACAGGTTCAACAACGAAATTGACATTTTCTTAAATTAAAACGAAAAAAAAAACTATTTACTGGTTACTGAAAAAATATACCCTTTGATTGCGTAGGACGTATCTAGTACGTCCTGGGAGGTCGTGCTCTTTGTACCACAAGTGACGTCATCAATTTCAATGTAACCAGATATTCTTGAGAAGCAGATGGTAGAGCGAGGATAGCTCTATCTATGCAATGGTTATTTCTGGGTATCAAATTAAAAAAACAACTTTATAAGTTTTGGTGCAAATCTATCTGTTTGGTACAAAATAGCTTTTTCAACAAAGCTTAAGCTCATTCATCGTCATGGCAGCCAAGTAACTGATTCAACGGTTAAAAACGGCAGTTTTGGGTGAAAATTTCGCAGTTAATGGGTAAATCTGTTCCCTTATCATTAATCTGTCATCTTATTTATTATTCCAGCAGAAATATCTATCCTTCCACTTCCTAACAAATTTCTCTGTAAAAAAAAAAAAATGACTCACTACCCGAATTTTTATTGCACCCACTAAGTCAGGTTTCAGGGTCATGTTATCCACACTTTCGTCTGGTGGGGAAGAAAGCAAGGATTTGGTGAATGGGGTGGGTGTTATTGCTGGGCGATATATTTACCTTCAGTGCTGGAGAGGGGCATGCCGCATCGTCAACGTAAATGCTCATTTACTCTGAAAAAAAGACGCGTGATAAATTTTCAGAAGAAAGGTTCCTCAGGTTTATTTTTCGTTCCGAACGGCACGCGGTGACCAATTGTCGGCTTGTTACTGCTCTCCGTTCTGTTTTCTGTTCCGTTCTCTTTTCCAGCCCGCCGAGGTAATTTTTTTCGTATAAATCACGTAAGAAAAGTTCGAAAAGATGTTCCCATTCAAAGTTCAGCTGCAGGCAATAATTCTGGAATTTTTTGACCGAAACGCTGGCTAGCTATAACGGCAATCAACAAAAGACAACTGAGATGTCGTCATGTAAAAATTCTGACGTTCACAGCAAGATATGTCAGAAAAGAAGCCCAAGTTCACCCAGATATACCACTTGTTTACTCTGAAAAAAGACGCGTGATAAAAAAGAACCTTCTTTGTACTTGTTTTTCTTTTCTCGATTTCAACAATCTTGTCTCAGCCAAACATAGCTACCAAATAATACTGCCCTTTTCCAGTTTAATGACTGACTATTACGGAAATTTCTGGGCCAGATACAGTCAACTAATATTGATACAAGTTATAAAAGTATTTTAACATTTTATCTAACAATGAAAAAGTCTGAAAGAATATTTGACTGGCCCTATCTCTGCTCCCCCCCCTCCAAACCCCCTCATGGGGATGAGTTATGGGGAGCAGAGTCTCTGCAGAGTCCCACCCTTACCGGTCCACTCCCACGAGGGAGCCCCAATTCGCTCTTGTTTTTTTTTTTTTGTATTTCAATGATATTTGAAATATATTTTCAGCTATACAGACAATTTTACTAGACACTACTCTCACTTACTACCTTACTACACTCACTTACACTCACTACTCTCACACATACACACACAGACGCCTCTTCATCATCCCAGTTTTACATTGTAAACAAGGTTTTCTCATATGTACTTACAGCAGCGGTACAGAATTGCACAAAGTTATTGTACTTTGTATTTGCCCCATTTTATATTGTGAGCTGACATTTGGCTATAATTGTTTCAAGTTGGTAAATCATTTTTTGAGTCTAACACTCTAATTGAGGGTAAAAAACTTTTTTTGTCTACAATAATAAAAGTATTGTTTGGCAACTAATAGAACATGGTTTACCAAAAATTCATCATTGCACCTTACAATACCAAGCATTATATCTTTATCAGAGAGATCAGTGATTTTAATCTTTTGTTTATCAAACCATTTTATCACTTCATCCCAAAAATTCTTAGAGTAATGACAAGATGTAATAAGGTGCTCGAGGGATTCGTCCATATCCTCTGAAAAACTGAAATTTATTTATACTCGAGGGCCTGGAGCTTACTAGGCTCCTAGCTTAAGTAGCTAATGAGTCGAGTGTAATACTAACAAAAAAATTAACTTAAATTAAAATTAAATAAGATACGATATTATTTACAATCACTATTATTTACAAATAATGCCACTGAAAATGTAAAATATTAACGACAGTCTAACAGTTGCATAAAGAGCAGTCACATGCGTCAAAGGTGATCTTTCTGATAGGTGTTACAAATTTTTTAAGGGTCGGAGAAGTTCTTAGTTCATCATTTAGAGAGTTCCAGATTTTTGGTCCGTAGTACCTCACAAAATGAACACGCCGGAGTTGATATAAGTTCAACTTTGAACAAAAAAGCATTTGTTACCAGAAATCTGTCGAGCAATTTGTACTGAAATTAACGCAATTTTGTATCCAACTCAGCGCGAAAAGGCAAGCTGTAAATCTCCTTCCATTCTAAGACATCATCCATTCTAAGACATCATCTCTTTCTAAGAATTAGGAAAATGGAAAAGTTCCATTCCTTGTGCTTATGCTTATGCTCATGCTTATGAAACCCCGGTTCACACATATTTTTCTTATTTTTCTTATGCTTATGTTTATGTTTGTGCTTACCAGTAGGACGTCGCGTGCTACTGCGCATCTCTAGTGCGCACGCCATTCATTAGGCACGCGCGTGCCACGCCATTTTCAAGCACGCGCACCAAGTCGAAACTCAACAAAATATAGAGCTAATGAATTCGGCCAGAATCATCTCGAGTGACTGGACATCCTAGAAATGCTTTGGTCTGTGATACGCCTTATCTTAGAAACGAGTTCAGTGACGCCCGGTTTTTTTTACGTTTTTAATCTCATCTTATTTATCATTTTCTACCTGCAGTCAAAGTTTAAAAAACAACCGTAAGTGGGAAATTTTGGGCGCGAACGTCCTTAAGACCTTGCCCTGCTGCCGGGCATTTAGACACAGCGTTTTGGTAAAGCCTCGTTCCCGTTTGTATCTTACATGCCGGCTGTGTGCTTATCGTCTCCAAAAAGGTTGTAACGACATTGTATTAAGACGGGTTTAAGAGCTATTTACTACCTGATCGCTCTTAGCCAATAGGCGGTTCTTCGACTTGTAGATGAGCGTGAAATAATCACTCGAGTTTGTCAACTATACGGAATAAATTTCCACACAAATAAGCACAGATGCGCTTCTTCTTAGTTTAGTAATAGCTCTTATCGCAGTTATCAGCGGTTTGACATGCAAACGAGGCGAAAGGGTTAATTCCGCATTGTATTGACCCTTACGCCTCGTTTGTGTGCCACTCTAAACAAAGGAATATTTGAGGCAGTTACATTAGATGCGGAGGAGGCAGCGTGGCCGAGCGGTTAGGGCGCCGGACTTGAAATCCGGATGTCGCGGGTTCAAGTCCTGCTCTGACCACTTAGCTGGAGTTGTTTCTTGGTGGACCCTAGTTCAACTCCTCGGTCATGCTTGTAAATAGCCAACTGGTCTGCCTCCCGCCAGTTGGGATTTTTAAGCCTGGTATGTTCATTTGAAATATTTGTTTCTTTGAGTTTAAATGGCATGCCTGTGAATTAGCTTGGTGTAGCTAAGTGCATGACCACTATAAACTAACATTTGACATTTGACAGCGGGCTCAACTCCAAAAACAACTATTACTTCCAGGCTTTGCACAGGCGGCCCAAGCTCTCGTTGTGAGGTAGTTATTATTTTTTAATCTTTAAATACCGAGTTTCATTACGCGAAACGTGACTCTGGTATTTCAGCATTTGGAGGTGTTATGTTACAACGGTTTGAATTTACAAAGGTTTGCATGGGAAAAAACGTTAATAGACATTTTAGCCGAAATTTTGGTATTTTTTCAATAAAAATGACTTACCTCAATGCCTTGTTGTCTTCAGTTTCTATTGTAATCTTGCTTGTCAGCGCGATCCGAAGCCTTTTAAGCGAGTTATCGCTTTTCGAGTTTCCTCTCCTTAGAAAGAGTAAAGGCAACAAACACTCGATTCTGAAGTGATGCACGCTCGAAGCGAAAAAAAACACTAGAAGCATACTAGCCGCTACTATTCCTCCGCAGAATTATAGTACAGAAAGCGCTCCCTTTCAGTTAAATTCCTAGCCAAGTTCATCTCCACAGCGCACAATACAAACATAGGCGTACGGGCACCTTCGGACTTGAGAGGGGAGGGGGGGGGGGCGGCGGCGGTGACTTTCTTGCCCGAAAAAATTACGCAACGCCCGAAAGGGTGGGGTTGAAATCGGAATGCAAACACAGACATTCGTCATTTTCCCATCTAATGTAACTGCTATCATTGGAAAAATAGCGCAATTGAAAGTTTGCATCCTTAATCTATCAACAGTCTCGACGTTATCTAAAACGTATTAGAAGAAAAAGTTTTTCCTTCCATGGCGTTTTCCGAAAATGTCAATCATCTTGTCTATACTGTTGACAATGACTTGATCTCCAGTGGTGCACTTAAGGTGATTCCCGAGTAAAGAACCCGCCATAGATTTCCGATGAAACTTGGTATGGTGTCATTACAGTACAAGAAGATGTTAAAATGTAATAAAAAGAGGGGGTCACTGTGCTTGTTTTTATGCCACAATGCTGACAAATATGGTTACTTAGGTGACGTTTGGTTATCTCAGTGCGCAACAAATAAGCTCGATTATTTTTCAATGCAGCCCGTTATATCACACAGAGTTCGACTTTCTTTGATTGTTTATTCGTCTACGTCCCAGAAAAAATGGCTTCAAATACCCTGCATTATTAATTAATATTTTATCCTTTAAAGGAAACATAATTTGGACTTCCTCTATTGGGCCCGTTACATCTCTATCTGTAGCATTTATTTCATTTGCCAAAAAAGTAGCCATAGATTTCTACCAATTTTGTTCTTAGTTATTGCGGATATTGTTTTTATTGAATTTATAAAATAAAAAGTGGGGGTCACCGTGCTCGTTTAAGAGAAAAAGAGCATTTATCTCGCTATCGAGCTTAGTTTGAGGGAAATATCTTATGTTTTGTACGCACGCGCGCTCATGTGCGCGCGCTGAGGACGCAAAAATCGTGCGCAGTAGGAATGCGCAATGCAAAACTCTGGAATCACCTTAATAAAAACACTGTCAGGCTACTATTTTTTTGTACCGAGCTGTAATTTTTGCTCTTGTTCAATAACTCATCGTTTTTCTCCGTGTCTGCAGCCCCGGCCCCCAGGCTCGTACGCCTATGGCTACAAAGCTCTTAATCGAAGAAAGCTAGCCATCCTGGCAGAGAGATCATGCTGTCAGGCCCAACCATGGACACATTTGAAGCCCGAGCGGAATGCCGGGCTAACAAATTGACCCTGACCAGGGGATGAGGGCGCACAGTTCAAGATAGGCCATGTACTTTACTCCATGGTCCCATAGAGAGATTTTTGTACAGGACGCCCATGGAGTATTGTTATGACAAGCCAATCAAAGCAACGACTAGACGTGTTTACAAATGTGATATATTTCAATACCTCACAGAGAAAACCCTATCGCGATCTCGAATACAAAATTCTTCGTGGATCGCTATAATAAACAGAGGTCATGTACTTCTATGTTAGAATCTTTTAAAAGATCTGAAATATACGGTTTATTTGCGGAGATTCTGCTTATCAAAGTGTCGGGGAATGAAGGTCGAGTGGCCTCAACGACTTTATTTTTGATGGGATTAGGAAGAAAAAAATGTTAAACCTTAAAGTTTACTGCCCTTGATTCCAAACAGTTGCTAATAACTTTAACATTACTTTCAAGACAATGCTTCTTGTATCGATCTAAAGGAAAAAAAGTCTAAAACTTTAGTTCCGCGTGCAAGTTCTTCAACGTTGTTTTCAAAACGAAACAATTAATGAAGCTGTTGATAAAGTAGTTAAATGGAATTTTAATTAATCCAAATGTATTATTCGACACGAAATAATGTTGTTCATGTAAAGGAATATTTCTTCCGCATTTTCGTTTTTTATTTTATTTTTGTAGAAAATAGATTTATTCAGCAACAAGGAAGAGGAATTTGATTACTCAGAACGAAAGCAGGATGTGGCCGGATTTCTCTCCCTGCTGACGGAGAATGTTAGGTCACGTAGGTGATCGTCAAAATTGCTCACGTCTCGACACGTCGTGTCTTTACAGGACAATGCAGTGCTGATTCCCAGAAGGAAGAAACATGCCAGTGCCAATCAACTGTCATGTGCTGTAGACCAATGGAGTCATCATCAACCTTACACGGCCAATCAGAGAATGATCACGAACACTTTGCGATCAAGGTCGAAGTTGTAGTCACGTTTTCCCTTCCTCGATCCTATTAACTACAGTGTAAATCCTTGAACGTCTTAGTTCTGAACCAAAATGATTGTTTTTGCAGTGAAGTCGGACGGTCTTGCGAACTCAACGTTCAGAAATGTCAAGTCGTTAAAAATGAAGTTCGTTATCGTGGTGACTTTCATGGTAATCTATTTCGCGGTTGGCGTGCATTCAGCGCCCGTTGCTTACAGCTTTTCCAATGATAAACTGACTTTGGAGATTCCCATAGAAGACGTTTGGGACGGTTTATCTAAGGGTAAGAAAAACTGGTAAATAATGATATTCTCAATAATCATGTCTTTATCGCGTTAAGAGGGAGTGAATAGGTTTTCGGATCTATGGATTTGGCCTTAAAAAGCGCACGGATTGTGTTTTTTTGCGATAAATCGAGCGGATTCGCGGGTTTTGAAAACAGTTGTGGAGTTGTGAAGTTTGGTGCAGATTCCGGATTGTGCCTGTCATATGTTCGGATCTTGGGTCCTAAACCGAAATTTGGATCATAGATCTTTCCTCAGCCTTGGTCGGTATATTAATGACTTCATCCAAATTATTTCGTTTCTTTTAAACTCAGGTGTGAGACTGTTATTGGAATTGTCCTGTGTTATAGTTACAAGTTTGTTGCCTTCTTTACTATTTGTGCGAAATTATTACCAGTTTTCCGTTGAACTTTTACACTTCCGTTTCCGGATGTGGTTGTGGTTTCGGATTTCAACAAAAACATTTGCGGATCAACGGATTCGATAGGCAAGAAGCATATTAGCTCATGGTGGAGTACAATGTCTCCCTCAACCGTTAGAAATTGTTCATTTCGTGCCCGTGAAATAACTGTTCATGATTTTGTTTTCACCTTGGAAGGTCACAGATATCCCATCATTAACAGTGGAGACACTATCGCTCTGAGGTCGTCCTACACTTCTGGCAGCTACTCGGAGTATTGGTTGAGATGTCTTTCATCTAACTGCTACTGGTCAACCTGCACAGGTTCTATCATCACCTCCTCAGGATGGACCTCATGCTCAAAGAAAATGATGTTTACCATCACTGCCAGGGGAAAGAGGGACGGAGAACCAATCAACAGTGGTGATACTGTGTCACTCAGCTCCAACAGTTATGGTAGCAGTTACCGACTGTATTGCAACGCTTCTTCCGACACCCAATGTACACTACAATCGTAAGTAAATAACCCTCTAGTGATCAACAAGAAAGGCCATAGTAAAAAACTGCAGTTAACGTTCGTTAGTAGTTTGAAATTGAAACTTGTAATGCTTTGCATCTCGATCATGACTTTTTTTCCACTAGTTGTTGTGACAAAGTGTAATTGCTTGTGTAGAAGGGTTTTCAGGGCGCACACAATCAGGGTAGAGGGGGGGGGGGGGG
>JAEMPF020021777.1:0-5000 GCA_022496165.2 Catalaphyllia jardinei
CGAGAGAAAATCAGACTGCCAGCAGTGTAGGGAGAGCGGGCAGCGCTAAAAAGGAGTGAACGAAAAGTAGAATTGCTTTGCCGGGACCAAGAGAGGATTATTGGGGTAGCATTTCCTCAGGTCTAACTGAGATTTCTCCCCGAAGGGGGGGGGGGGGTACTCCTTTATATGGGCTATAGAGGTATGTGTGGCCCAAAGGGTATGATTTTACAGCCGTTTTGAACCTAAATGTAGGGTTTCGATTTCAGCTGATTTTGGCCATTTTGGTCATAAACAGGGTATGGTTTTTGTACTCTAGCCTTGATATGGGTATGACTTTAAGCCGAGAAGCCACGTTCTCATCATTATCGAAAAAAGAAAATGAACAAAAGCCCTTCACAAATTACTGTTCACGGTAATTTAACACTGGTTTGAACTTGGGATCCAATTATAACGCAGGTCTGAAACAAGATTTTGATCTAAGGGTCAGGTCATAAATAGGGTAAGGGTTTTGGGAAGCGGGCCACACATCCCCACCCAATTTTTCTGGGAGAAGCCCCCCTTTTCCCCCGGGGATTTCTCACAATCTAGTTCAAGAAGATGTCATATTTTTAGAAGATGTAACTCTACACAACTATAGTACACTAGCAATCTTGGACACAGCATTAATTATCGATGGAGATAAGACACCTTTGTTGTTAGACATTTGATAAGGAACACATGAAGACCGCCTACGTCGACGTCGAGACCTAGACGAGCGCGGCTCAAAACAATTCAAAAACATTTTACTCCGCCACGGAAACATCACTGTTGTAAAATAAAAACAAAAGGCAAAATCGCACTTCAAGCACGTACAAGAGTATCAGTTTTATAAGAACATCGAAGATGGAATTTGCGAAATTTAACTGAGTTAAGAATTAACGCGAGTGCGAGGCTGAGATTTTCTTCAGGCTAAATTTAAAAAAATATAACGTGTGTCAAAAATTTGTAAATATAATACAATTACGCGTATAAAATTCTTCTTTTCTCTGAACGGCAAAACTAGCCTAAAAGCAACAAAAACAGCATATGCCGTGTTTTCGGTACTAATAACATTTCTGCATGAAGTTATGTGCGAGATGTCGTGTGAGGCAAGTTAGTGTGAGTCTATAATGTCCATAGGCGGGCTGACCCTAAAATTAAGCAGACATTAAATACATTCGAAAACAAATGAGAATACTTAACTTCGGCCGTAAAACAGTATTCTTATAAATGATAAAGAGTGTATATAGAAAAGAAAACATGCCTTGCTTTTTGGAAAAAAAAATCACCAAAATAGAGATTACTTTTTTTAACCATGTCTTGTTACAATTTTTACAGCTGTAATAGAACATCGCTGCTAAGTTTAAAAAGCACCTCACGGCTTAAGTGCATCTTGAGAAGTTTGTCCAAGTTTGTCGCTTTTTAACCGTGTTAATCTTCTGCATCATTTATTGTCCTTGTTCCTTTACAATTATTATTGTCTGTTTCGTGTTTTGTTATCTTCAGTTGACTCCTGCTTTCACGCTGATTTTGTAGGTGTATCCTACGAAACTAGAAAAACAGAAGGTAAAATCTCACATTTCAATACAAAAAACGGAAAAAATATTTTCCTTTTCGGAAAAAGGGCCACTTTTAATTAAAGAAAACCACTAAATAGTCTGGCATGAATCTTTTCTTTGTTTAAAATTCCATGACATACGGTCGCAACACAGTTAAACGCTTTAAAATATTTTCTTTTTAATATGCGTTGTTACAGTATATTTGTATCTCCTTTTACTTTGAATTACGTTTTTGGGCTTTTACTTCAAGTCCCTCTCAAAAACAATACATAACGATGGTAATATTGTGGTTTCTTGAAATATCGTCTGGTATGTTTCCTCGCCCTTTCCTTGTCAATCACTTCAACGCTTTCGCCACAGTAAAACACTTCTCAGTTTACGAAAATATTCCAGCGGTTCACTACGAAGCCCCAGACGAAGCCCCGAGTGTTGTTTGTTTCAGTGTAGCAGTTTGCTCAAACGCCGGAGATTGTCTTTAAAGGAGTGAAAAAACATTTGTGTTACTGGGAATATCGAAAGTACAGTTTGGATGCCGAAGAAACAATCTTGTACACGACGCACGTTTTGAGAAGGCTTTCAATCGAGGTAATCGCGGTTCAAGAATCGATGTCAATAGCGAATTAGCTGAACAATGAAAGAATTTTGGATGGCAATGGGTAAGTCAAATATTCCTCGTTTCTCGACTAGTTTTCTTCTGTGTAGTTGCTTAAAATCTCATTGCCAATTTATTCATAACCGTTTTACGTTTGGTCTCTAGGTTTATTCTGCTACTTAACAACTACACAGAAGAGCCTCGCAACTGAAGTGACATATTCGTTAACAGAGAACAATTTGAAGGCCTCAACTGATATTCACGATAATTTGGGAACCCTTGATATAGGTTTTTCTCCAGGCCTAAATTTGACTCAATGGGCCTCCTTGTTGCAAACGACAAAACGTTCGCCGAGCAGGGCAATTATCGCATCAAATAACAACGTTGATGAAGTTTTCACTGCAATAAATGAACCAATCGTGCCTTCTTTATCATCAACACTTTTTGTCGCTCACACAAGGATAAATGAAATCGTCAACAATGTCTTATCTAGGAACGTGTTACCGGAAAAACTTGCGACAAGATATTCCTCGCTAAATATGCCAAGTGTTTTTTTCACAGCGACAGAACATAACTCGGCGATATCGTCAAAGGCCTCTGTTAGGAAACCGGAAATTGTTCTATCTACGTCCGAATTCAGTGGAATTATTTTGCCCTCGTGGTCGGTAGATAAGAAATATTTGCCCACTTATCAAGCAGGAGATTATTCTAATGGGTACAGCTCTCAAGGAGCTTCGGCGGAATCAGCTTTTTCAAATGGGTTCAACTCCCAGACAAGCTCAAATTCTATTTTGGGGCAGATTAGCGTAGATCATAATGCTTATGCGAGCACTAATGGCGATAGCAGATTGTTTACAAAAGGATCAATGTCGCTGGTAAAGCTTCCTAGAACAGCTAGAACGGTTCTTCTTAGCTCGCAAACCATCTGGAAAACCACGGATTTAAATCCCAGAACACTATCTCAAACAACTCTTTTGTTTTCGGACAAAGCCGGTACTTCTCAATCAGGCGCCACAGAAAAATCCGACGCCAAACCAAGCACAATAATAACTACAAGAAAATTTTATAGTATTTCTGGAATGTCACAGGCAACTTCATCGGCTAAAATGACTCAAGACAAAAGTGATGTCGCTTCGGCGACTTTTCCATCGTCACGTACTATAACAACAACAACAACAACCAGAAACGTTGCGAGTTCTCTTGTACATTCTGATATTCAAAATAACAATTCTCCAGTCTCCTCCGTTGTAATGGCTTCACCGTCCTCGTCAGGCAAAGCCAGAGTGGTGTCTGCTCTGTCTCCTAGTGCCGCGATGACAGTCACAATAACACCACATCAAGGCGTCTCCAGCAGTGTAAACAGCAAGTTGTCTTCAAGGCCTGAAAATGAATTCCGCACATTGATCAACAGTGACGAAAGGGAGAATTCCAGCCATACGTCTTTCACAACAATGCATAGCTCGAGAATTAGTGCATGGGATTCTGCGACTGGAGACAGTGCTACAATTTCTCAAAATGAGAGTGCACTTTCGGTACCGCGGGGTATGAGAAGTTCCTCACACATTTCTCTTCCTGTCAAGAGGACCACCCGTTTGGCATTATCGAGCTTGCAAACTCAATCCCTGCACTTAACAACAACTGAAGTAAATTTGGAAATTTCTCTCGCAGTTTCAGCGGACACGTTCGTCTCCAAAACTTCTTTTAGTGTAAGCCCATCTTCACAGGCGTCTTTTAAATACAAAAATGTGAAATCGTCTTTGAAAGCTGAAGATATGACAGAATTTCAAACCCAGTCTATGGTACATTCAACAAACTGGATTCTTTCTTCGGCTTCTCAGGAATTTGCATCGTTGAACACTGACAAGAATCGTAAAACATGGATTTCTGGGAGTAGCTCTTTACCTCAGAGGAGAAGCTCACCCGTTTCGGACGTTCACCGCCTTAACCCTTCTTCTTCTTTGACGCTTCTTGATAAAGGCGGGTCAGTACAGATACCCTCAACTGTTTCATCCGCCTCGCCAAAGAGTGAAATCACATCTGTAAGTACCTTTGGTGTTTGTTTACGACTTGAATGTGGAGGTTAAGGTAATGGTTAGATTGGAAGTGCTCAAGTAATCGAACTCAGTGATTTGTTGTTGTTGTTTGTTTGTTTGTTTTGCTTAACAAAATGTTCGGGAACACTTAGAAGGACTGGCATCCCATATCTCGGCAGGAGCACTAGGGGCAAAAATGTTTTCGTGTTTCCCTGATTGGCTAGGCTACTCATAGCCTGTTCAAGGCTCTCGGTAGTTGGGGACGAGCGAAAAAAGAGGGAAGAGTAAGAATCTCTCCCTTTCCCTCTCCACCTTAGTTCTCCCTCGTTGTTTCTCGCTCGTCCCCCGCTACCGAGAGACTGGAACGGGCTAGGCTGCTCACTATCTGTATTCTGTTGTAGATCACTGATGTAGATAGCGAGTAGCATAGAAGTGTGCGCTTGTTAACAAACTAGAAGCCGCCTTTTTGCGGCTTTGACAAAATGTTGAACGACTAGCAGATTTGTACTAAAACGCTGTAAAATTCGCTCTCGATTTCTATGTGTGACTAGCGCCGCGCGATAGAAATCTTGACTGAGCTCTTTTAACAAATAAAAAAGCCTAAGCCATGTATTACTGCGGCACGTGTTTTCTGCATTTTTCAAGCCTGCATTTCTCGAGCCCGCGCATTTCCTGAGCGCGGGCTGGGTCCTGTATAATTTCTAATAATAGAATATAAGAAACACGAGTGGAAGGTTAGGACAACGAGACATTTTTTCGGGAACAAGGCAAAGGCTACCCTGGATGCCAGAGGTCTTCTCGCTCGAGAAAAAAACC
>JAEMPF020021777.1:10000-21663 GCA_022496165.2 Catalaphyllia jardinei
ATTTTCGACAGTATTTCCACATGGCATAGGTGATCGAAACTACTTTTAGAAGATAGGTATAATAATAAAACAAGAAAACAATGTGTTGAGTTCTGGGCACCAAAAGTGACTTGAATGCTGAGATCTCTGGAGTTTTGTTCAGCGTTGTTATGAGTAAATGTGATTTAATGTTATTTCCAAAATCCGATTAAGAGCGATCCCGGAATTAGAGTCTTGAGCTGTAACTGAGATTTTAATCCGCCTTCTTAAAATGCGTTTATCGCTGGAAATATAATATTACGTTAAACCAGTTAAGAACAGTCCTTTAGTCCTTCCCATATCATCCCAACGCCATGAGAGGGATATATACCAAATCTAGCGCTGTTATTGGTTACTCGTGCGGACAAGATGGATTTATTTACCTACTGTGTCCTGCAACAAAATAGTGTTCTTTTTTTTATAATAATGAATCCTTTATGGACAAAGCTTGTTCGGTCAAGATGGCTGAATATTGGCATCGTTTATTTTTTGTGTGTTTATTGGCATCGACTCCGCCTCGGCCCATAAACACGCAAAAAAAGAAAACCAAAGAACTTGGACAATATCCAACCATGTTGAGCTCGTGCTTGGTCAATAACCCAGTATATATTATTGCTTTTTCCCTAACGTGACATGCTTTTAGTGACGTATGTCTCGTAAATCTGTACTAGTACGCACACAATGACCATAATATGCAGGACTGCTCGAAGGTAGCACACCAAAATCAATTGTAGGCAAGTCGTATCAATCTAGTTTTAGAGCTGATTGAATTCGAAGATCTTTGACATGCTTGACATTCCAATAGTCGTGGCCACTCTGATCATAGGCTATGTTCGTAGATTAGTAGAGGAAATATATATGTATACATTCGACATACATCGACAGTCATTACTTTGATATTCTCTCAACCTAAGAAACCTGGCTTGAAACAGAAAACTGGTATTAGTTGTAGAAAAAGACGAGTTTCGGTCTTAGAAAAAGAAATGCAAAGCTGGCTTTGTTTTGAAAAAGTGTGTCCTTTGACTCGAGAAAGAGGCGAATTTGTCGGAAAAACCAAGGCTCAGTTTGGGGTAGAAAAAAACTTGCTGTATTTTGGAATGAAGGGGAGTCGGATCGGAAAACTGGTTTCCCTCACACCAAAGCGAAAATAAAGTATAGCCGACACTTTAACAGCTGTGCAAAAACACAGGAAAACTACTCTAGCCTTCGCTGTGCGCCGATTGGGCAAAATAATGCGGCTGAAATAGTAAATGTTTCATCCTCAATGCAGCCATAATTGCAGAGCCGTTTGGAAATGGCACGAGGAGAGTCAGTCGGTTATGGGCTCTACTCACTGAGGTCTTAGCGGTGTATTTCGTTCCACTCCGTCTAAAATGGAAGGATCTGGTGTCGAACACACCCATGCACTAAGCTTTGTTTGTCACTCAGAGACTGAAACTGTATCGGCAAATTTTTTTCTACTATCTAGTAATGAGCTCTCTAGTCGAGCATCTCCCCCACCCCCTCCCCCCTCTTCCCTCTCCCCCGTCGGCCACTTCAATTTGTGGCCCCCAGCTTCCAACCGCGTTCACACCCTTCCAGCAGGAGCTTGGTAACAAGCTATCTATACAGCTGTCATTTCGTTTTTTTTTTCTTTTTGTGCTGCTCGATCGTTTTGATGCATAATTAAGAAATATACATTTTAACACTCACAGGTGCCTGAATCATTTAAGAGTACTTGATTTTTTTTGTTTTCGAATTCACTCTATACATTAGAATATCTCAACGACAATAACGAGTGCTTGCATTTGCTGTATTCCTAAGAAAAATGTTAGAATTAAATTTGCTATAATATAAAGGGAAAAGGATTTTAAGTAAATACTTAAGCTTTGATATCAGATGACACTTTTAAATAAAATACATAAATAATTTGCAGCGCCTTTGAATTTTTTAACTCGCTTGATAACAATATACAGAGTTTATCTACGGGATCGAATTTAGATTTAATGTGATTTGCAAGCCAATATTTTAACGAGGGACTTTGGGGTAATTATTTTAAATCAAGAACAGGCTTTTTTGTTTGCTTTATGTTCGATTTTTCTGCCATCCTTTATTTGGACGTAAATAATTTGGAGAGCACTTATTGCGACTGAAGCCGTGCGATATTTTTGCATGTCACTAAGAATTTATTGTCAACAACTGTTTTGCTTATTTCTCAAGTTCACTATTATATAAACGCCGGAGAAGCGATGCTTAACTGGTAAAGGTCTCCTCCGCGACTGAAGTGATTTAATCAGAAGGTGATGCATTTCTGATGACACTTATAATCAGACTATGCCTCGCGGACGAGTGATGGCAGGGGCAAAGCGACAAGGTATGTGATAAATATTTTCTCATCTTTTCCCTCTAGGCATATCGTACCTCGCTATAAATAATGTCTGTGTGCTGTAAAAAATATGCCTTGATATTAGAACACTTCTGCAAGAATCTAGATAGAAAACTTTGCTTTATGATGTGGTGTTTCCTCGATTCACTCAGCCCTACAGCTCCAGCGAATAAAGGCAACGACAAGATCGTTCCTCAAGAAAAAAGGAGGGAATAGGAAGCGGCATCGCCTGCGATGAACTTATTTCGAGCATAATAATAACTTTTAGATGTTACAAGGGATATGAAATTTCTCTTCAACCCAAAACACCTGCTCTATCTTCGGAAAATTTTCGTGCTACATCGGCGTGACTCGGTGAGACTTCCAGGATTGAAAGAAGTTCCGCAGGCCATTTACCATCGCGGGCATTTAGGTTCCCCGGGCAGTCAGAACAGGCATGCAGCAGTGCATGTGTCGAGCCGGCTTAGTGTAAATATTAGCTAGAAAATGTCTCAAGTAATTTTATATCTTTTAACTGAGCTAACCAGGAAACTCAGGGAGCTGATGTTTGCTTCTGGTGCTCAGAAGATGGCTCTTAAACGCAAAGCTGACGATACTGAATTCGATTTTCGCCTAGACGAACCAGATGCCAAGAGGGAGGCTTATGCTCGCTCGCGCTTGCCGACTTTAGTGAATGTTGATGGATCCGGTCAGTGTATTGCTGTTTTGACAAGCGGAGGAGATGCACAAGGTACGAATAACACAATCAATTGTGCGTTTTAATTGTAGTGTATTTACAATCTTAGTATTGCAATTGTTCGAGCAATATATACCAGCAAGAAACAGACGCGAGCTTTAATACTGTACGCAATGCAAAATAAAATAAGAACAAGAAAAAAATTGAAGTGTTACAATTTTGTCTGGGTTTAGTGAAAAAAAATTACCATCTATTCTTGTTCATGGCTACTGTGTACGCTGTTCATAGCCTTATAGGAGAGAAAAAAATATCAGTTCAGACATTATTATTATTGTTATTTTTCTGCCTAAAATGACATCGAGCAGTCAAGCTAGGGGAACAGCCGGTATCCAACTTTAGAAGACTGTTGTATACAGGTATTTGTTTTGTAAGGAGATGTAATTCGATTGCAATAAAATAATTGGCGTATTTTTTTCAACTCATTTTAGATGTAGCATCCCTTTCTTCTTTGATTGGCTGCCATATTTCCCAGTGTTGGTGAAACAGCCATAATTCACGATTTGTTCATTAATTGACTAATTCGGTCTGTACAATATGAGTGATTAACAAAATTGGACAACCGCAATAGACCCTTCTCGGAAATGGCGGCCGAAATTTTAAATAAGTTCAAGTTTAAAACGTATACCAGGACTAGAAAGAACACCTTTAGTTTAGTAACCCTGCAAAGTTTCAGCATTTCAAGTGTAATATCAGCTGAAAAAATGTAAGCTGAAAATTGAAAAATAGAGTTGTTTGAATGACTGGGGGTATAAAGCATACCCCCAGTCATGCAAACGTCTCTAAATTTTCCAATTTTCAACTTACATTTTCTCAGCTGATACTACACCTGAAATGCTGAAACTTTTCAGTTTTACTAAAGTAGAGGTGTTCTTTCTAGTCCTGGTATATGTTTTTTCTTTTAGCTAATTTTAACTCATTTGAATTTTCGCCCGCCATTGTGGAGAAGGGTCTATTTAGCGGGAGTCCGATTTGTTAAGTACGAGTATGATTATAGACTGAATTGGACGACATGATGTCCTGTTACTAATTAGTCAAAACTATGACAAAATTTGAGAAACGAACAAACCATGGATTGAGCGCTGAACAATTTTAAAACATTATAAATGCTGAAAAAACCCAGCAGTTTACTCAACAAAGTGCACCACAACAACGCATGCACAATGACGCATACTGTCCAATTACAAGCATGACTTGTGCAACTGTCCAATTAATGCTCTAATCAGGGCTGCTGATGACCTATCAGATTTGGGAATTTTGTTATAGTTTTGATTAATATAATTATGATAGTGCACATATGCATGTATTTGGAGATTAGTAAGTGCAATATTGCATGTTGTCAAAGTTGGAATACATTGTTAGGTGATGTTTGGGATATCCACATTTCGCTGCATGCTGGACTCCAGATCTTTTGAGTGACCAGGGTCCAACATCTGGCCAGGGAGGGGAGGGGGTGGAGGTCATTGCATTATGTTTTAGGCCAAGACGCTTTCTCTCACCACCTAGGTGTACAAATGGGTACTGTCAAATTAATGTCAGGGTTAACTAGGAGTACCATCCAGAGGGGAGTGGAAATTTTCCTAGTCGTGTAATTCTATAGAAGACAATCTCTGGCTGTATAGATCCCAACATAAAAGAAGTCTGCAGATTGTAGGCTGCACAGTCAGTGTAGTTTATAATATCTTAGTTTATTTTGTACATGCAGTAATAAATTTATTCATACTAAGTAAACACTAAAGGCATGCTGTTTTTCTTTAGGGATGAATGCCGCCATCAGAGCTGTGGTACGAATGGGTATTTATGCTGGAGCTAGAGTATTCACTGTTTGGGAGGTGAGATTTATCTTAATATAGACCGAACATGATCCAACCCTGTTCTGTCTGGTTTACTTTATAGAGTTGCATCTAATTGTCCAAATCAATGTGTGTATGGCTTGTTTATAGGGCACTATTTAAATGTAGCTGAGTATCAACTGGCATTTATTCTGCTTTGCAACATGCTAATTGTTTTAGCTTGATAATGATGAACATTAGTATTTACTGTCCTTTGGTTCATTGTTAAATCCTTTCAAGTGTTTTATGACAAGAGTTGTTCATTTTGTCATCTTTTCATTGGTCTGATCAACAAGAATAATAAGTTAGAGTGAATATTGAAAATACTTTAAACTTATCTTGATCGCACTTTTGTCTGGATGATGCATGTGCATTTGTGTACTTGTTCTCCAGAGCTGCACTTTTAAACTGGAGCGTACAGTTGTGTTTATTACCCTTTGTACTGGCACACATTGTATTGATTTCATTAACTGCAATGTGTCACAATTTATAACATGAAACTAGTGTTCGGCTACAGAGCCATTAAAACTTTGTATATGGGCCAAGTGGCCCATCAGGCCAGGGATGATAGTCTACTGTAGGGCTGAATTGTACAGTACCCATTTATACACCTGGGTGGGGAGAGGTCCCAGCATCTAATTACTTTTCTTACCCAAGAACATGACACAGTGTCCCTGGCTAGGGATTGAACCTGGATCACTCAATCTAGAGGCAGACAATGAGATCACTGCACCTACATGTACAGGGCCAAAATAAATAAACTTTTTGTTGCTTAAAATCTTGTGTTTTATTTTTGTTAGGGTTACCAGGGTTTGGTAGATGGTGGAGATAACATTAAAGAAGCAAAGTGGGAGGAAATGTCTGGAATCATTGAACTGGTATGAAAACATGGAAATTTTGAATCTTAAATAGTGCAAATATGTCAATTTAAATTAAATTCAACCTACGTGCTAAATCAGAAGTGAGTTAAGTATCTTCAGTAGATGCTCATATATAATATATAGGTCAGCGACATATTGGTAGCCTGCATAGCTTAACGGTTTTTAAGCAATTCGAGGGCGCTAGGAAAGCGGTAAAGCCGCGATAAGGAGCGACAAAGCCGTGAGGAGCCTGGGAGACAGACAACTGAGAAACCACCTGCACGGATGGCCGGCATTTTTTGTTAGTCCAGTACGCGGGCGTACGGGCCATTGCCATTGGCTCAGAAGGCTAACACGTCAATTAAAAATATCTCCCAAGGGACAGCTCCAAGGAACATGATCCAACATAACTAGTTATGATGCAGATCTCTTGCACGCAAACAGAAAATAATTGGGAATCATTGTCGAAAGCGTTATCGCCAAACACGAACAAGAAACAGCTGTAAGCAATTACCCTCAAGGAGGCAACAGACTTAGGTAAAAGCATGGTTTGCCCTGGTTTCACTGTTTGTGCTCACCAGACAAGAATTGTTGTCTACGAGAACCATCGTTGTTAAAAGAGCAATTTCTGTAAAATTATCGTTGCACTTCACAGCAATTGAATTGTAGTCTGACGTTTTTGTGCCTTTTCTTGTTTGAGGACTCCGATCCGGCAACCAAATGGTCATCAGCAATAGACGTTTGCATCTGCTTGAATCATCAGAAACGTCTTTCTACAGGCTGGAGGAGATGAAATTATGAAGTTTATTTTACATGCGCATAAATGGCGCACACGATCAGATGATATGACTGATCTTTCTATTTCTAGACCAATATTATCCTTTACGCTTAGAGGCCTTGAAAAAGATTTTGCATGGGAATGTTTAAATTTTCCGAATGAGATGGCTGAATTCTTTGTACATTACTTGTAATAGATGGGGATGCCCACTGTTAATCTTTTTTGGGCAACTCCCATTATTAATTTTTTTGGTGGCACTTACATGTTGCAAACATCAAAGTGTTCAATTAATTTTGGTAAGTCTTGTATTAACTGTGAATTTAAGGGGGGAACCGTGATTGGAAGTGCAAGATGCCAGGACTTTAGATGCCGTGAAGGACGGCTTAAAGCTGCTAAGAACATGGTGACTTTAGGAATTACTAACTTGGTAAGCGGTAGTTAAAATTAGTTTAATTCCTCAATACAAAAGGCTTTGCAAACATCAATTACTACTAAGAGTAATTATTACTGCAGTTATCAGTGCTACATGTGGTATGAACCAAACACGGATGAAAACAATGTTTTAGCTGAGCAAGAAAAAAACACAAGACAGCCTGGAGTGATGGAATCCTTAATGCTTAATTGGAGCATGTGTACATTTTATTATTGTCATGTATTCCATTTATGGCGAATCAAAGCACATGGTTACAGAAACACGTATAAGTCTGCATGCTCACTAATGTCAACTGCTGGCCAAATACACTACTGACAATCATTACTTGCCATACCCTTATAATCTTTACTTTCTTTCTGTTGTGCAGGTTGTTATTGGTGGTGACGGCAGCTTGACAGGTGCTAATCTTTTCAGGCAGGAATGGCAGGGACTCCTAGACGAGCTTGTTAAAACTGGTAAGTTATTTGTTTACATTTATGCATCTAGATCAGGAAAAAAAACCTTTTTTTTTTCTAGAAAACTCACTGACAGTGGAATGGTAATTAATTAAATTTAGTTATAGAGGAAACAAATTAAAGTGAATTAAAAAAACAATTAACAACTGCCTCACAAAGTGGAGGTTGGGTGCCTGAGACATCCAGGAGCTTCCACTATTGGCAACCACCTCCTAGATGGAGACTGCTCCCATGGCTGGCAAATCCAGGCAACCCAGCCATGAGCCCCCATGCGGAAGGAGAAAACAGACACCCGTCACACCGATAAAGCAGTGAAAAGAAAGAAAGGGACAGGGGAGGGGAGACAGCCTCCAAGGAGTCCCCACGCTCAGGAGAAACGCTAATGCTCAGAAAAATGCTGACTAAAATGCCAACAAACCGCTGCAAGCCCTAAGGAGCATGGCCATGAGGAATCCTGGCGCATGTGCATATCCAACAAACCACTGACTGCATGGGTAACCCTTGTGCTCCTGGTTGTTAACTCTGTTAAATTGCATTTAACTGCATAAAAAAGTGTACTGTTGTAAAGTTTTTGAATTGTGTTGGACATTGCTTAAATTAGTGGTACATACATAAGCATGCTATAAAATGACATGTGTATACTATAAAAAAAACGAATATTACAGTAGGTACAGTTGAACCTCTCATAATAGTCTACACTACCTGTAGGAGGACACCTACTGTAAGCTGACGCTTAGAAATGATCCCAGCCACATTAAGTGCTTTATAATTTTTAATTTGTCACACACCTGTACATGTAAGTGTACACCTCTTTTAAGGGGACACTTGTTATGGTCCCAAAGGTGTCTGCTGTTGGAAGGTTTGACTGTGTATCTATCAAGAATAGCTATTTTAAGCATTAATTACCTTTAGTTGTTGGTACTAATTTTCGTGGGCACTTAATTTCGGGAAAAAAAAGGTCGCCATATTTCGCAAGTCTTTATTTTCGCGATTTGGGTGCAACATTTCTTTCTTCGGGAATTAATTTTCACAAAAATGAAAAGAAAAAACTTGTTATCTCGAGATTTTGGCATTATTTTACACTTCTTATTACTGAAAATCATAAACTCATAACAAAACCAAGCTATAGTCAAAGACATTTTGCTTATGCTTAATGTTGTTTGCAATTGTATGTGATATTTATGTTGTAGCCATTAACTAGTCTAAAACTATGTGTACACTAGCATAAAGTTCTTAGACCTCAGAGGAGGGATTGTTTGTACTAAAGTCATCGACAAGAACCACAGAAGATCTCTCATAGTGCTAGGAGGATTGGAAATTCCTGTACAAGTTAAGGCAATACTTGAAAAGTATAAACAGATTGTCCATTCAAATTGCAAAAAACCCGGGATAGATAAAAGGCCATTTCGATGACTGTAAAAAGAGGTGCCGAAAGGATTTGAAGATGATGACAGCGATACAGATGAAGAGGTTCAAAACAACACAGATAATGAAACTTGACTGTTTATTATCTACATGTACAGGCATGTCATAGAGCTTTAACACGTAATACACAATACGTTGACATGTTTTTCTTCATTCAATTGAGAAAACAAGAAATATAGGAGGGTATTAAATTTCGCGACGTAAAAGTTCGTGGGAATTTTTTTCGCATCGCTTCAAGTTTGCAATTTTTTTTAAATTGCGAAAATCACGAAGTTAAAGCGACGCAAAAATTAGTACCAATAAGGTAATTGCTTTCTCTTTCCAGATGAGATTACTGAGAATATGGCAAGGAAAAATAATTTTCTCAACATTGTTGGAATGGTGAGATGTCTCCTTACTTAACTGCAATTTGTTTAATTTAATATTTAACTAATTAATTGCATAGCATGTATTAAACTTACTCAGATGGGATGTGGGACTGGAAGGGGTTGGGGGCACAAAGAAAGTGCTTGTTCTGACTCTAACATCTGTAATACATGTACCAGCAGCTTTTTCACTTATTTTAAGTGAAAGCTGCTAACCCTTGCAACTTGTAAAGAGATGGGAAGGGTGGGAGGTGGGTGGGGGGGAGGTGTGAGTAGACAAACTCTAAGTTTCATCATCTTATTTGTTTAATAATACTTCAAGTTCTAGAGAGTGGTAGTTATAACCCCTCCCTGTATTCCAAGCACATTCTGAACATGGTGTCAGTTGATGCAATTAAGTTATATAACATGTTTGATGTATAACAGAATAATGGAGTTGTTTATTAAGATTTGTAGTTGAATAAATTAATGACAAAATTATTATTAATAACTAATTATTTTTTGTTAACTACCTTAGATATGCTTGTTCTTTTATTTACAGACTGAAATCATTGCAGCCTGTTTTTTTTTTAAATTTTAAAGTTGGCAGAAGCCGATGATGTAGATGTACATACATGTACTATTTTACAGCTGTATCTATTACAATCCAGCCCACCTGTTTACCTTCTCATTACTATTATAGGTTGGCTCGATTGATAATGATTTCTGCGGCACTGATATGACTATTGGAGCAGACTCAGCACTTCATAGAATCTTTGAAGCAGTTGATGCAATCATGACAACAGCTTCCAGGTGTGTAGTCAGTTAAAAAAGGAAACTTTATTGAAATATGACGCATAGCAAATTATTACTGCATAACTGTAAATCCCATTGTAAAAGGTATTGTCTGAATAGTTGTTACTGGCAACAAAATTCTGAAACTCATTTTTCAAGAAATTCTTATCAATCATTAGTATTAAGCAATTAGATTATAAGCTTGAGATTTCTATCACCCATAGCAATCGAGAGCAAGTAATATAAAATTTTTGTTTTAGTATAAAGTTAATAACCCAACTCTTCTTCATACTTAGACACTTTGAAAATGAAAAGAAGTGGCTGCCAGTTTGTTAACACACACTGCTATGCTGCTCACCATCTAGCACAATATACATAGCGAGTAGCCTAGCCAATCAGTGAATTTAATTTGTGATGGAATGCTAGTAGATTTACTGTATAGTGAATAGCTTTAAAAAAATATATAAACTGCCTGGTTGCAAAGTTGTATAGTGTACATACCCATGTGAGCAAGATTCTGAAATTGATCAAATACATGTAGCATGTCAGTGTACAACACACACTATGCATGCAGGTACATGTATAACAAATCTATTACTTAGGAATTATGTTAACTTTATAATTGGTACTAATTAAGTTACAGATGTAAACTGTATGTCTATAGTTTACACCCTTCACATTTTGAACCTTGCTGGTTCAACTGAGAATCCCCAATAAGAGTGACATGATGAAATGTAATTTGTATAGGTAATCATACGGTTTCGAGTTCAATTTTGAATTAATTTGCACAAGTGAGTTTTTCTCTACACCTCTCTCTACACCTCTATGCCTCTACACCTCTACACTTTTATGCCTCTGCACCTCTAGGCCTCTAGAGGTGTAGAGGCGTAGAGGCGTAGAGGCGTAGAGGTGTAGAGGCGTAGAGGGGTAGAGGTGTAGAGGCGTAGAGGTGTAGAGTTTTGAAGGTGTAGCGGCATAGAGGTGTAGGTCTACTATGTTAAGTCTATACTCCACTATGCACTACAACAGCCCATAGAGGTCATAGAGGAGCGGAAAAACTCTACGCTTTTTATTGATAATTTTTTGTGTAGAAAATACTATACGCGTTTCATAGAACAACCCATAGAGGTCCTACAGGAGCCGAAAGACTCTACACTTTTTATAGATCATATTTTGTGCCAGGTATGAATGATTGACATCTAGTTTCATCTTGTAGCCACCAGAGGACATTTGTTTTGGAAGTGATGGGAAGACACTGTGGGTATGTTTGATTACTCTTCATTCCAAACACTCCAACATTAATTTTGAATCCCAGTGAGTTGATTTATGATTATTTTTATGCAGCAATGTTTATATTAAATTTGGAGTTTCATGGCTTTGGAGTGTTTTTGGTACATGGCTTAATATACAATCATGTAACTTTGGAATGGTGTTCTTCTCCATAGATATCTGGCTCTTGTTGCTGGCTTAGGAGCTGGAGCTGACTACGTAAGTGTATTTGTTTGATTTCTTCACAGAAAAAAGAAATTAAAAAAAAAAGGTGTAATGAGCCATGTTCGATATATCAATATTCAAACATGGCTCCGAGGCTTTCAGGTCAAAATTCTAAACTTTTTAAGTGGCTA
>JAEMPF020021777.1:26663-31663 GCA_022496165.2 Catalaphyllia jardinei
CTCTCTCCTACCAGGCCATTCACTTTCCCCTCCCTTCCTCTCCTTCCTTCCATTTTATGTTCCTCTCTTCTTTTCTCCTTAGCTCTTTCTCCTGCATTATTCCCTTTCTTTTGTGTCCCTAATGTGACCCACAGCTCTTTTTGTTGCTTAACTATCTGATCTATCTTTCCTAGTCCGGTTACACCTTGGCTGTCATTAACATTGGTGCCCCCGCTGGAGGCATGAGCACTGCTGTACGTTCCTTTGTCCGGTTTTCACTCTATAAAGGACATTCTGTGCTGGGAATCAGAGATGGTATCAATGGACTCTTGGATGACCGGGTAATCAGTTAGTACACTTTAACTCCTCCGAGTCGATTGTTACGGACGTGCAACAAGACAAATTCAGTGATACTCGTGAGAACAACAGCAGATTTATTAACACAGTTTTCGTAGAGAACTTGATAACGAGCAAACCCTAACACCTAACTCTCCGACAATAATTACTATGTTCACAGCTTGAGGGTAATCGATTTCTACAGTTCAAATCCTCTATCTCGACCTCTAAAGCTAAACGAACTATACTTCAAGATGTTTGGAACTCCACATATAGACCTTTGTTAGAAGCCTTTTTGTTTGACTTGTGAGTACATCATAGGTGAGAGCGTTATGACTGCAGCAGGCATTCCCACCATTTTGAAACAGTGGAACTGAACCTTGCTAAAGGTTTTACCCGTCAAAGAATCCTACTGTAACCTTTATTTGTTTCTTTTTCAAACAGGTTGAATTATTGGGATGGCTTCATGTTGACAGTTGGGCGGGCATGGGTGGATCCAAGCTGGGCACTACAAGGTACAGTATAACGCCCATGATGTGGAAGGGTAGTTGCCGGTTTCACCCCATGGCGAGTTCGCCCCCACCGAGTTCGACCCCTCATCGACTCAACGAGCGACAAGTGCTTAAAATTTGTCTTTCTCTTTCCGAGAAAAAAGACAAGTGAACATTATGCGCATGATGAAACAAAATCACACCAAAAAGTGCTTATTTTCCAATAGTAGAGTTAAAATAATATAGACATGTATGATGTTGGAACTTTTGGGGAACTCGGCACAAGAGTTTTCTTTGTTAAAGAGGAATAAATTCAAATTGGATTAGTGAATAGCTTGAAATTTTAGTCAAAAGTTTTTTTTTTTCATTGAACACTCTCCATTGAGGCTTTTCAGGACCAGTGTAAGCAAACAATGATAAGTACTTAAATAAACATAACTGGGTTAAGAATCCCAACTGGCGGGAGGCAGACCAGTTGGCTATTTGCAGGCGTAGCCGAGAATTTGAACTCGGAGCTACTGAGAACAACACCAACCAGTAATCAACAGGACGGGATGTGAAGCTGGGGCCTACGGACTTTAACCACTCGGCCATGCTGCCTCCACGCACGCCTTAACACACATTTGTGAACATAACAACTTCTAAATATGCGGTTGTTTGTTGTGCGAACTATCAGATTTATAAAGAAATCGCACAAGTAGAGCTTTTTTTTCCAGGTTCCAATAACTTATACAAAACAACACAACTTCAGTAGTACATATTAGTAGCAATGTAGAATATCTTTATGCGTTACTGGTAACATCTTACATGAACTATGTTTGAACTGATTTTTATACATTTCTGGCTTTTCAGAACATTACCTTCCAAAAACCTACAGAAAGTTGCAGAGCAGTTTATCAAGTACAACTTTCAAGGGCTTCTCGTCATCGGAGGCTTTGAGGTGAGACCGAAGGTTCCAAAGGTATTAAGTAAATGCAATTGGGAGCTTTACGATTAAAGCATCATCAAGAAAATGTTCAGAGAGGGTTTATAGTATTCTAGCAAAATAGCGCTTGGGCAAATGTACCTAAAGTAGAAATGCCTTCGAAGTCAAAAAGAAATTTTACTGTATGGAGCTTTAGAAATATATTCGTATATGATTAGAAATTACAGTGATAAATATTGTCAAAAACATGAAAACAAGGCTGAGCAGGTCAGGGAAATTTTTACAAATCTCGTAAATTTAAAAGAGTAAGAACTTTGCCATCTGTGACCCCAAAACACCGACATTTTACTGAGTAATGTATTTTTTCAGTTCCTTTCGACTTTGCAACCTAACTGGATGAAGAAGTTTATTTATTTATTTTTTGGTGAAGAAATTTATCCAGATAACAGAAGTCCATGGCAGCCAGCATTTGTGCATAAGCTGTGTTAGATTTGTCATAGTGTGTCTTATTATTCACTTGATATTTTCTCCCAGGCTTACCACGCTGTTTTACAACTCGCCGAAGCACGTGACAAGTTCCCTGCATTCCGTATTCCTATGGTCATTATCCCTGCTACAATCAGTAACAATGTCCCTGGTACAGACCTTAGCCTGGGTGTTGACACAGCTCTTAATGTTATCACTGAGGTAAAGTTACTTCTCTGCAGTAGATAAGGAATGCAAATTCCTCTTACTGCATACGAACTCAAATTTCATTACGTTGAGCTCAGTGGTTAGAGGTTTCACTCAGTATAATTGATCTGCCTCGTCCCCAGTCGCCCGCTCGAAAATAAACGTACAATGATTAACTAAGGAGGGGCGCATCGCTCTCTGCGCAACCCATCCTCACCTCTGAAATTACCTATTATCGATAATTCCTATTTTCCACTGAATTATCGATTATCGTTAATTTAGAACACTCACAATGTGATAGAAATTCTGGGAAATGAACATGCTTTGTTTAAAAGTAAACCCAAAGTGTCTGGACGCGGGACTCAACCTGGGATTGTTCGCTTTCTAAACCTGTCTTCTAACCATTAGACCACCACGTCGCCAGTTGAATAAAACTCGATTTTAAAAGAATATAATTCATGCGCTTATTCTACACCGAGCTGTAAGCATATGTAATTACTCAATGGAAAAAGTCAATCACCAAACCTAAATAAAAAAAGCTAACCATTCTAAATCTGTGCTTAGGCCTAATCACTGTAGAACAGTGATATTCTATGCAAGACTCTATTAAATATTAGGTTATACAGCTTCCCGTCGTCTTGTTCATCAGTGGTCTAGTGGTAAGTAGCCGTTACTGCTAGCGCCGGGTAGTTCCGGGTTCAAATCCCGTCCAAGTGAGATAATTTTTTTTCCTTTTCTTTTTTTAAAAGTCCTGGGAAACAGTGCTCTAAATTAACGATAATCAATAATTCATAGGAAATTAGGAATGATCGATAATCGCTAATAGAGGCGAGGATATGTTGCCCTGCGTTCGAACTCCTCACTCGCTTCCAACTCCCGCTCGTGCTTTTGGTCAATCCCAGTCTCCCAATCGCTCTTTGCGCTAAGAAAAAATAGAAGAAAAGCCTGTGGAGGAGGCAGAAAATTGATGCTTAACTTGAAAAGAGGTTTACTCTGAGCTGTGGTTTTCTTGTGTTCAAGCATTATAGCTTCCTTTTTTTTCATGTAATACTGGAAAAAGCCTCAAAAGGCGACAAATGTAGTTGCGTGAGACACTTTTAGAAAATGACGCTTTTCGATATTCAAGCTGACTTAATCTATTCTATTTGCATGTAGCGTTTATTCTCTGATACCCCCGGTCCCCCAATTCAGTGTTGTGTAAGGCACTGTGGTCTGTACAGTCTAAAAAATTGAAAAATCAACATTGCTTAGGGGAGAAGGGAAGAAATGTTTCTGTCTCGACACCTTGGTCGCTCATTGCCGTTTTCGCTTGCTTGCTTAATCCACTTTTTCACTCTGTATCAAGCGGAGTTGTTTGACTAGCCGCAAAAACAACAACAACAACAAAACCAGGCTAAACTGAATTTAACAGGCTGATCCAGGAAGAATTTACCCAAACGGTTATCAGATGTTTTAATCCAAAACAGAACTTTGGAGAAGTGCAAACCAAGCTAAGCAAAAACGGGTGGTGGTAACAGAAGACAACCTATATATAATTTTTTATTTGTTTTTCTTTGCTGACGCAGAATTGTGATCGGATCAAACAGTCGGCAAGCAGCTCCACAAGACGAGTGTTTGTTGTAGAGTGTATGGGCGGATACTGTGGCTACTTAGCAACAATGAGCGCCTTGGCTGGAGGTGCGGACGCTGCTTATGTCTTTGAAGAAAAACTGACGCTTAAGCATTTGAAGGTAGGTACTGCCTTATTGTTGAATTCGCCACCATGCCCGATTGGCTGTAAGTGAACGAAACAAGTCGCGTTTACGCACAGATCATGCCTATGTACGCATAAAACTTTCTTAGGACGTGCAAACACAGGGCCTGTCGCGCCTTCACGACGCACTAATGTTTAACTCGAAGAAGCGTTCTTCATTTATTTCACGTAATTCAAGTCACTATTTCACTTATCATATGTCTACATTTATCATTTCGACATATTTGAGCCTTGCATTTGGCAGGACATGTGTCACACATAAGAACCTAGTTGACGACCTTCGGCTCACCATGAGTCCTCCACAGCTCAGTGGCTAGAGCGTCCAACCCGTATCCTGGAAGGTCATGGCTTCGACTACCGTTGGGGAACTCAGAAAATTTTATTTTTCTGAGTAATTCGATTTGAGAATGCTTCTTCATTTATTTCACTTTATCCAAGTCACCATTTCACTTATCATACTTGCGAAGAAACTTCTTTCCAGCCTTCAAGCTTGCGGCATAGCTTTTTACCAGTTGTATCACACTAATTTTGCCTGCCTTTTTTTAACAGACAAACATCGAGCATTTAGTGGACAAGATGAAAGGCTCTGTGCGAAGAGGACTTATTATAAGGTACGTATACTGCTTCTCTATATTTTTGATGCATCGTTTGAAAGATCACCGTATTGTATTTTGCTGAATCTACGGGGCTAAGTACAGGTCAAAACGTAAGTGGCACAAGCAGTTAAGGCACTTTTAATGTCACGCACAATAAAAGGACACCGTTTATGTGGGAGACAGTTAGGGAAGATAAGTGTAGTCCCGGACCCGAGAGCTGCCTACCACATGCGAGGCCAGTGCTCGGA
>JAEMPF020021777.1:36663-44104 GCA_022496165.2 Catalaphyllia jardinei
TAAATAAGTTAAGAAATTTTGGCGATAAATCACGCAACAGTTTGGCAACACAAACAACTTTAAATTTTAGCGGGCCGTGCGGGAGAGTACGGCCCGCAAAATTGACCAATCACAGCGCGCGTACTAACTTACAGATATAATAATGCTGCTTAACTAGCTTTCATTCGAATTATTTTAAGTTAGAACCAGTCTACAGCACCACATGACAGTACTGCTCAGGGGGAACTTTGATTTGAATGCTTAGAAACTAGGATTTCATTCACAAATTTAAAAGCTAGAATCGCATTTTACAGCATTAGTAAATAGCACCACGTGACAGTACTGCTCGGTAACTTTCATTAACTATGTTTCATTTGAATGGCCACACACTAGTTTTCCATCCACAGACTTCAGTTTTAAGTAAAAACCACCTTATGCAGCATATTAAACAGTACCACATGAAAGTACTGCTCAATAGCTTTTCTTTGAATGGTCACACACTACGATTTAAAAGTAAGAATCAGCCCGTACAACATAACAGTCAGTACCACATAAAGACATGGCTTAGTGGCTTTAATCGCAATGGTCACACACTGGGGTTTCATCCACGAATCTTTAACGACTGGACTAAATGTTTTCTTTTTTTCCACAGGCATCGCGTTCCCAGAGAGCAGTGGTGGTTAGAACTGCGTTCTCTTCAGAAAATCCTGGCCAGATATTACCAAAACTTCAAATACCACAGAGAGGACGACTTGTCGCCTCTTGAGTGAAGCGCTCTTGATTTGCACGTGTGTCTGTGACGTGACCTGCCTTCTGATCATGTAGACTCGTGAACTGGATAGTGATTACCAAAACGAGGCGCGGTTATGGGCCGTTTAAGCAGACATGAAGATAGTGACCAAAGTTAGGATTATTTGTATTTCATTTTAACGTGCCTAAGAAAGATGTGAAAATATGGCAAGAAAAAGTGGTTCCCTTTCCTGAAGAGTGAAAATACTCATAGGTAAAGTCTGCATTGTTCATGGTGAAATTTCTTTTATTGTTCCCTTAAGTCTTCAAGCCCCAGACCAAAATTTAATTTCAACAAGCTCGTAGCAGTATAGTTCCGATTGTTTTGTTAGGAGATTTTTTTCTTGCGTCGGTGCTGGTAAATATGTTGCTACCTCTGAATATGTTGATAAGAGAATTGTTGTTGCCTCCTAAAATTCTGATTGGTTGATATTTCAACCACTGTAAATTCAGTCATATCACTAAACAAATCTAGGCTGTTTTGTGTTTGTTTTTTAAAACTCCTGGACAGACTGTGTTTTCGAGTGTTGTCAAAGACAGCTTCGTTGAAAATGATTTACACCTTTTTTTTGAACTAGATGCGAATAGAATAGATATGTGTACTGACTCCTTTGGGATTGTCACGCAATCTCTGTAAGGTTTTGTCGAGAGAATTGCGTGACGATAGCGTGTAACCGTATATCGTGTGAAGGAGTCAAAATGTGCAAAAAATACTTTTAAAGAAGAGAATAGATAAAGAATAACCACCATGAAGAAAAGAGAAAATATTATATATGAACTTCAGAATAGTTGTATGAGAATTAAAATCTTTATCCTTCACAAGGCTTAGACAGTTGTCGTAGTAGTGCTGTAGTTGAAAGCTGTTTACAAAGAACTCTAAGTGTGTTAGTGTACCGGAACTAAATTATATTTTACGGTCTGCAAGCATGACTAACACGATCATGTATATAACTACAAGTGTCAATAAAAGAGAGATAGTAGTACCATAAAAACATGCAACATGCATGCCCATTCCAGCTTACAGGTCTCTCTGCGAGGACGAGGTTGTACAAGGGCGCTTAACAAAGAGCGAGACGCCCTTTTCATCGCCAAAACCCTTTCCCGCCAACTTCGTTGGAGAAAAGCACCCTGGGGACAAGTTTGCATTTCCACCTTTTTGGTTCACGTGTGATACACGTGTCGTTCTCGTGTGACTTTATCATGACAAATCCATCTCATTTTCTCTTGACAATAACCCATTTCCGAGTTGCCTTGAGCCTCTTTATCAAAGCGTGGCCTGGTGCACAACCGTTCATATGAAAAAGAGTTTAATTTGCATGTGAATGAAATCTCATTTTCATATGAAAGAATGAGCACCAACACTCGGTTTAAAAAAGAGGCTAAAGGTAATCGGAAATAGCCTATTTTTCTGAAAAATTACGGGAAGAAATCAACGCTCGTAGACAACATTACCATTTCTCAACCATCTCGATCTACAACAATAATAGCTTCATGCTACCAAAACAACTGGTGTAGATTTCATTTAGATGCCATTTCCATGTCGAATAAACCTGATTGCAAATCGTCATGATACTGCGCCAAAGGCGCGAGAAAACAAATGCACAAAGAAAGTGTTAACTCCAAGAGTAACAGCGTTCGCGACAGATTCATGACCTTTTAGTTCTACGAATGAGTTAGAAAGTCTGCATCTGAACACTACAAGACAGTTTGGCTTTTCGCATCTGCAATTTGCAGCCAGGAATTCCATATTGATGTTTAAAGGATAGGTTGCACCTAGGCTTTTGCACATTTTGCTAGCATTTTTTCGAGCATTTTAGTGAGGCAAAAGCATTCAGCATTCGAGCATTTTAGTGCATTTTGCCGGAAAATTAATATTTTTTCCACAGTATAAAAATAAAAATTATTTTTTACGAGAAAATGAAGACTTAACTTGACCTCTTCACCTAAGTATCGCCGAAAGGGGAAAAAGATTAACAGAACAACAGATCATTTAGAGAATTATATTCTGGTGTATTAAAAACTCTTACATGCTTTGTTGTTAACTTGTTATACTAAGTATACGTTTTTGTTAAGCACTCTGAACTGTTAATGGTGTTGAGACGTTAAACTTCCGAAAATTGAGCATTAACCGAACATTTTAGTGACATTTTTGGGGAAATCCGAGCATTTTAGTGAAAAAATAGAGGATTAAGGTGGAGCATTTTAGTGGGGAAATAAAAGCATAATGTACAAAAGACCCCTACAACCACTGATGGACGATATCCGTCAGAATTCCTTGCTACTGACTTTCAGCATTGGTGACGAGTTTTTCATTTCGCGTGATTGACCAAAACCGGAAACCGCACATGAAAAGTCTGTTGCACCCAAGGTATGACCAAACGTGCAGACTTCATGTGCGATCTTAAAGAGAAATGGGTGCTGAATAACATGAATCAGCCTACTATTTGGCTCCGGTATGTGGTCGATACCTTTACTCTTGTCAAGAACAAAAATGATGCTTTGAGTTTTTTACATTTCCTGAATGGGAGACATAACAGCATTAAATTCACAATTGAGCTTGAACAAAACAATGAAATTCCATTCCTTGAATTGGTATAAAAACAAATTGTAAGTCATTCAAACTCGACACGCAGCGGGAGCAATGCTGTTAGTAAAGGAACGACTGCCGTTAAACCATATCTTTCCATATGCCCAGTGCGCTTTGTTTGGTTCGCAAGCTATTGTGGTGAAATGTGCAGCCGCCGTCTTTTTCGGTGGATTGACCCTTTTGCCTCCTTTGCATGTCAACCCGATGATAACTGCGATTAGAGCTATTTAGTATAAATCTATATAGAATATGGTTAGTTACCACTCATTTCTATTTAGCCAGGCTGGTCAAAAAGTATTATTATTTTTTTGTTCGTTTTTTTGGGGGACCTGGCACGGATTTGACACTGGTCGACAACAAAGGTAACTCCTTTCAAACAATTAAAGCAAGTGACATACTCAAACACCAATCCACGGTCTGGCATGTGCACAGCCATATCACCCAGGCAGTGGCAGCTATGGACAGCTGTTTCTGCCTTGTTAGGCCTCACTAGTATGGCATAGTGGACAGGCAGAAATAGGACTAAGAGTCCTATGTAGTCTGCCCTTTACTGCCAAGACGGGTGCAAAGCACCCCTTTATTAAAGCCCCAGCTCCACACTATGCGTAAGGCACTTGGCAGACCGTGGGTTGGTGTTCGAGTATGTCACTTGCTTTTATTGTTTTTTACAAAAGGAGAAAACCTTTTCGAGCCGTATTTGAAAAAGGACACTTGGCGGGTGTACAATTGAGATGACAATTTATGTATTGTAAAATCTGTACAAAAGCTAATGGATTGAGCAGGGAGTCGCAGGGCAGAAATATTTAAAATACTGCACTCGGTTGACATACTGGTATTTAAGAACACCAAATGGCCAACTTGTGTCTAGATCATTAAAGAATATAACGCAAACAGTGGTGATATATTTTAAATAAGCTACGATAGCCGAAGATTTGCCTTGATATTGTGTCTACATACTACTTGTCCCCCAAGGTACGGAACACATGCACAAAGATCTGGGAGTTGTCTGGCTATGTTACTCCCAGGACTCATTACAGCCGTTTTCTAGATGGATCACTGCTCTACGTGCCTTGAGGCCTAGCGTGAAAAGTAAAAGGTCAAGTTTTCCTAGAGTTTACAGCTGATGACTTAAAGTTGCAAGGGTAATGGAAAACAATAGTATTTTTCATTGATTTTGTATTATTGTTAAGAAATAAATCTAAAACGTAAAAAACACCACAATTTCATCCACAAAAATTTATTTTGTCGGATTATGCAATCAAAAATGTCATGTCATGTAGGGAGGTGGGTCATGTGATTTTCAACCTTCATTTAGGGGTGGGTCACTCCGTTTTGTGCCAAATGGAAGGGGTGGAATAATACCATCTGAATGCAATGGTCAGCCATGTGTTTTCTGACCACCACATTTTGAAATGCTCCGGCTCACCCCCTCTGTACTTTTGACAAGTCCCTTATGTTGAAAATTGAACCCTTGAACCGAGGAACAAATTTCATGCCATTCTTCATTTTTCGATGGGATCATTAGCGTTGTACATCGGGATCATTGCGATTCGGGATCATTTGCGGTCCAATTATTTGGGGACGTTTGGGGATCATTTCTGGTCTGGGGATCATTTGCGGCGCTACACAGATCCACCGTAGGGAGGACGAACTTAACTTGCATTTTGGTTTGACGCGATAGCTAGAAAGCTTCCGCACTTGAAGTAACCTTTCGCCCGAGAACATCGCGTAGTGGCCCCTGGTTCCCCGATGGACAGCTTAGTGAGCTTACATAACGTCAAAGGTATCCTTTATCCTTTATCCCCAACCCAGACTACCACGATTAACTTGAAAATCAAAATGGCGGCAAAAAGCTGTGGTTTGATTTTAAATATTTATTTATGCGAGAACCTTCTGTTGTCAATGTGTAAAGGGTTACCCGAAGGCCATCATGGCGGAGGCAAAAACGTTGAAAGGTGCAAGGCTAGTTGCGCTAGCTCACATTGTTGTTGGAATTTTGCTACTGATTTTTGGAATCGTCGATCGTGTCGAAGGGTACTTTTGGACTGGTCGGGGATGTTTTGGTATCTGGTGTGGAATATGGGTAAGATTGCTCCGGGATTGCTCTCACTTACTAATATTTCGTAGCAGCATTTTTTCCGCTTTTGCTGAAAATCGTGCTGCGTGTCATAGATAAGCATCGACCAACTTTTCTGGCCAATATATCATGATGTAGACCTGAGTCGTCGATTGCCCGTTCAAAATTATCGCCTGGGTCGATCATTTCGTTTCTTTTTTAAGCTTTCGTGACCCTGATGTTCGCTTGATACGCATAGCAGGATTCTTTAATTTGGGACTCCGTTTATAAAAAAATTCTCGGCAAGTCTCTTGAGGTCGATTTTATTCGGAACATTGTTATCCACGAACTAGTGATAATTAATATATTAGTTGTCGTTATGCTCACTACTTCTGCCCGAGAATTGGTTTGGCTTGGGATCAGACTGGATTTCCAGTCAGGTCATTTTTTCTGGTTACACTGCAGATCAGCCTGACTGGAGATAGTCCAGTGTCATTGCTTTTGACCTGGCAGTATTTATAGGGAAATGTAATTCACTATGGAAATCGCGAACTGCGAAACTTATGGTTTGCTTGCAGTCGTTCTTTCAGGTTGACTTAGCGATCTAAAACTTGGTTTAAAAGGGTTATGCGATTAAACAGTAGGGATATGGAGCGCATGCTATACTTTCTTGATAACTCTTTTGCTCCCGATTACGTTGTAGTTTAACATCTTCTGGTCTAAAGGAACTAGGTAATATGGAAAGAAAACAAATTACAAAGCTTTTCACCACTGAAAGTAATCAAGTAATCACAGTTAACCTCGAAAGTTGGCTATACTTGTTGCCGTGTCTCTCAGATATTTAGTACCTGCTGTGTTATTTGGCGTAATATTAGCACAACACCACAAAAATGTGAGCTGCGGTTTCCTGTTTTTATCATTTCCTTTGACCGGATCGGTTAATAAACTACTCTTCGCCGCGATTCACCATCTAAATCGACCTAGACTTTCTCTGTCCGACCTCGTAGCTCAGTCGGCAGAGTAACGGTAGATCTAATCCGGAGGTCGTGGGTTCGATTCCCATCGAGGTCAAAAGATTTTTTCTTTACCTGGTGTGGTTCCCTGATTCCCTTTACTAGGGCTAATGCCCAGTGGGTTATTCATGGGTAAAATTAGCACTAAAATGTACACTTCAGAGTTAATTCTCTGTTACATCATTTGTGTTCATAGTGCTACGCGGCACAACATTCATATCTATCCTTACTTTCTATTCGCCGCGATTCACCATCTAAATCTACCCCGACTTTCTCTGTCCGACCTCGTAGCTCAGTCAGCAGAGTAACGGTAGATCTAATCCGGAGGTGGTGGGTTCAATTCCCACCTGGGTCAAAAGATTTTTTCTTTACCTCGTGCGGTTCCCTGATTCCCTTTACTAGGGCTAATGCCCAGTGGGTTATTCATGGGTTAAATTAGCACTAAAATTTACACTTCAGAGTGAATTCTCTGTTACATCAGTTGTGTTCATAGTGCTACACGGCACAACATTCATATCTACCCTTACTTTCTCTTCGCCGCGATTCACCATCTAAATCGACCCCGACTTTCTCTGTCCGACCTCGTAGCTCAGTCGGCAGAGTAATGGTAGATGTAATCCGGAGGTCATGGGTTCGATTCCCATCGAGGCCAAAAGATTTTTTCTTTACCTCGTGTGGTTCCCTGATTCCCTTTACCAGGGCTAACGCCCAGTGGGTTATTTATGGGTTAAATTAGCACTAAAATTTACACTTCAGAGTTAATTCTCTGTTACATCAGTTGTGTTCATAGTGCTACGCAGCACAACATTCATATGTACCCTTACTTTCTCTTCGCCGCGATTCACCATCTAAATCTACCCCGACTTTCTCTGTCCGACCTCGTAGCTCAGTCGGCAGAGTAACGGTAGATCTAATCCGGAGGTCGTGGGTTCGATTCCCATCGAGGTCAAAAGATTTTTTCTTTACCTGGTGTGGTTCCCTGATTCCCTTTACTAGGGCTAATGCCCAGTGGGTTAT
>JAEMPF020034791.1:0-7500 GCA_022496165.2 Catalaphyllia jardinei
GGTTCCTTGTATTGATCCTCATCGCTTTGTTGATTTTGAGTCCCACCCGCCTAGCCTCTTTATCCTGAATTGTGTTGCTTGGTGGATGAAAGCAGGACTATATCGTCCGTAAAATCGGTCATCCAGTTTTGAAGTAAAGTTCCATCTAATGCCATTTTCGCCACCGCCAACTGCTCTTCGCATCACCCAATCCATAACAATCAAGAACAATAATCTGGACATATTACAATCCTTGTTTTACACCAGTCTTAATGTCAAACCACTCACATGTTTCCCCCTGATCTTCTACGGCACACATGAAGTCGTCATAAAATACTCTTACCATTTTCACGATCTTCCGGCATTCTATAGTTGGCCATTATTACCCACATGCTTTCTCGATGGATAGAGTTAAAAGCCTTTTCAAAATCTACGAAGTTTAAGTACAGGGTTGCCTTCCATTCGCTGACCTGCTCAATAATGTTCCGCAGGTTAAAGATTTGATCTGTTGTTCCTCTCCCCTTTCTATAGCCTGTCTGTTCCTCCCTCAGCCTTCTGTCCACTCCATTTTTCACTCGCTCTATGATGATTCTACCAAGTACTTTCCCCACAACGGACAATAAGGTTATTCCACTCGAATTTTGCATTCTTTGAGATTTCCTTTTTTCGGCAACTTGATAATTAGGCCTTGCTTCCAGGGTTGGGGGTTTTCTCAAACGTCCATACTTTTCCCAACAATTGCTGGATTTTTGTTACTGAAAACTCTATGTTTGGTTTCAATAGTTCAGTCCTGATCGAGTCAGTTCCTGGTGCTTTCCCATTCTTTAATACTTTTATAGCTTGTTTGACTTCACCTAAAGTTGGTTCAATGACTGAGATCTCTTCAATGATGTCACTAAGTTTCCATTCATATACCCCATCAGTCAAGACTGGGTGTTCTGGTTCGCCCTATTGAGTACTTCTTTAAAGTGCTCCGTCCATCGTGCCTGTACGTCTTCTTTTTTAGTGAGAAGGTTTCCATTTTTATCCAACACTGCTGTGCTCTGCTTATGTTTTTCAATGCATAATGTCTTGGTGAGCCCGTATAGTGTCTTCCTGTCTTGTGTCTTCCTGTCTTGGTTTCTTGCAGCCTCCTCCGCCTCACAGGTGATGTTCTCCATTCATTAATTTGAAATAGTGAATTCACTCTGCTTCTGGCTTCTGTAATATTCTTTTTTATGGGAGAGAGTTATCAGCCTTCTGTCCAACCAACAACCTGGAAGGCCGATGGGATCACTCTTCGTCTGGCCCCTACCCTTGGACCTGTTTAGCATGGGTGTCCCCGCCAGGAGTACAAAACTCCAGCCAACATAACTCTAGGGTCACCTGGGCACGCAAGCTGCCCCACCACGACAAGGTGGCAATCCCAAGCGAGGCAGCTTGTGGTGGCATAAGAGATATTTTTTTTCGCGAAATTTGAAAAATGGGTGAAACTGTAAAAAAATAGGCCGCACTCTCACGCTGTGAGAAATGGGTCAGATTTCGAAAAATGTTTCACACCGTGAAAAATTTCATCACATTTGAAAAAAATGGGTCCCACTGTGAAAAATGGTTGACATTTGGTAAAATGGGTCACACTGCGAAAAATATATGGGTCACATTTGTCTCACACTGTGAAACATGGAACACATTTCAAAAAAGTGGTCACTGTAAAAAGTCGGTCACACTGGGATAATTGAGTTATATTTGGAAAAAATGTTTCACAAGGTGAAAAATGGTTCACACTGTGAAATAGAAAACACATTTAAAAAATGGGTCACTTTGCAAAAAGTGGGTCAGACTGTGTGAAAGTGGGTCACATTTGGAAAAACTGGATCACACTTCAAAAAAAAATGGGTCACGTTTCGAAAAGTGTGTCACTCTGTGACAAAATGGGTCACATTAAAAAAAAGAGGTCAGATTTGGAAAAAGTGGGTTATACTGTGAAAAATGGGTCACACTGCACAATTGGTCTCATTTTTAAAATGGGTTACACGCTGAAAAATGAACCACACTGTGACAAAATCGGGCAAATTTCGAAAAATAGGTCACACTGAAAAAGTGGTCAGATCTGGATAAGTGGGCCACACTGTGAAAATGGAAAAGTGTGTCACATTTGGAAAAATAAGTCACACTGTGAGAAATAGCTCATATATGAAAAAGTGATTCTTAATGTCAATAAGGGACACACAGGGGCAACAGTGTGTCACTCTGTGAAAAATGGGTCACATTTGATAAAATGGGCCACACTGTTAGAAATGGGTCACATTTAGAAAAATTGGTCACACTGTGAAGAATGGGCCACATTTGGAAGTATATATGTAACGGCTGTGTAGAATGGGTCACATTTGGAAAAATGGGTCACACTGTGAGAAATGGGTCACATTTGGATCAATGTGTCACACTGTGAAACATGGAACACATTTCCAAAAATTGGTCACTCTGTAAAAAGCAGGTTACACTGAGAGAATTTGGTCAAATTTGGTAAAAATGATTCAGAATGTGAAAAATGGTTCACGCTGTGAAATACGGAACTCATTTTACAATGTAAAAAATGGGTTAAAGTGTGAAAAATGGGTCACATCGTGAAAAATGCGTCACACTTTAAAAAATGGGTCACGTTTCGAAAAATGGGGCACACTGTGACAAAATGGCTCACACTGTGAAAAATGGGTCACATTTGCGACACCAATTGATGCCAGAATTGGAACATCAAAACATTATTTTTTTTTTTCAAATCAGTTAAAATAAACACATAACCTAGCTATCAGAGGCGAACTTTCCAGTCTGTTTCAGGACACAGCAGCGAACGAAGTATAGCTCACTACAGCCCACAGCCAACTGTATCGCAACTCAGGCCCGTAGGAGGGGAGGTTCGAGGGGTTCGAACGAACCCCCTTCGCAGGTCAATAATGGAGGACTGAAAACACAAACTGTTGATTTTCAGCTTTTAAAGAAAAGTGGAGGGATGGAAAACAAACTTTGAGTGTTGCAGCTTTTAAATTACCCTGCAAGAAAACGCTAAAAGTATCGTGAAAGTATTAAATTGTTAGTACAATGAGGAGGCTGAATGAGATGTACTATGGGCGAGAGTAGGCTCTCCTCCCTGGCTGTCATGCATATCAAGCTTGATATGCCTGTCGATCTGGACGAAATTGTCAATCTATTTCAAAGCCTCCACCCGAGATTGATACAATTGTCAAGTTTGCTTTACGAATAGTCCTGTAGTGAATTAGTAAGTAAGTGGCCTCAATATATCCTAGTTACCTATTATATGTAGTCAAAATAATCCCATATGAAAATGGAGTCTCGAAAGACGAAAAGTGGGGAATACAATTTCGGGGGACCCAGGCGATAGGTGTATTTAGTGCATATTGACGCTTTGACGCTGCTTTTAGTACGTTGACGGCGGAGCCGGGAATTGGGGAGCTTAAACTTTTACCCTGTGATTCAAATTCCTTTGCAGCACGCGTCAAGCTTTTGTAAAACGTTTAGTGTAGTAAGCCGGTATGTATGTATGAATGTATCAAGTTAACAAAACGTGGGAAATATTGTTTTTATGAGTAAAAATACCTGTTATTTTACACCCCATCGAGTTTGAAATATTGACGTGCACAATGCTGAAAATAGCATTTCCGGGCCTCCAGATTTCAAAATTTTCTCAGGGGGCATGCCCCCAGACCCCTCCAGAGGCTAGCGCTTTCGGCCCTCGTCTATAATATGCCCCCTTACTAAATATTCCTGTCAATACGAACACCCTTCCAAAAATCTCAGCTAGGGGCCTGCAACTATAAGGTGTTTCCGACTGCATCAACCTGATTTAAGAATCTTCAGCCAGTGTCATAAGTAACACACTCGGCTATCGCCTTATGTGCCACTTTTTTTGTTCTTACCAAGTTTTGACGTCATCTGTGATCTATTACTGAACGTATGCACGGTACCATACAACGAGTATCTTTGTTAAATAGAGGATGATAAATTACACTAATGAAATTATTTATAATTGGGATTAATAATATTAAAGCTTTAAAGAGAGAAATAACGGAAGGACACCAGTGTCGTCGGCGAGAGAAAGAAATCCGAAAACAAAAATGTAGGAAAAGAAAAGAAAAGCATAGTATACATTTTTTGACCTAGTACCCAATGCCAACGGTTTTTATGGAGCCGGTCTATCTGATCGTGTGCTTCCCACTTTCAATACTGCATTTTCAAAATGGTTGTTCGCTCTATACAGAAATAAGGTATGTACAACTTCATTTTACAGAAATGTCGTTAAACACTTGCTCAATAAGGCAGATTAAGTACTGAGAATGGCAGTAGAAGCTGTGTTTGTTCTAAGATTTGAACAATTTTCCAACGCTGGAACCTAATGTCGACTGGCCGTTTTTCCTGCCTTGCTTCTGTATTGTTCATAATAAGATATATTGACCAAAACTTACTCAAGTTACCCAGAACCACAACGAATTGATAGAAAGCAACACCAGATACAGTTATGTGAAGTAAGTATATTTCAGGAGTTCAACATTGTTTATCGGCAGAAAGTCTGAATTATAAGCTCCATAGAAACTCTTACATTTTCATAATATCATTATTATTCAAATTTTATGATCGAGTCACTCATGCTGTGTGCTGCATAATATGGCCACGCTGTCAGATGTTTTCACAGGAAAAGTCACTCAGTAGTTCGTAGTTGTTATGTTCGACCGTTTTCAGTTAAATCTCATGCTTCCAAAAACAACTTCACTTTATAATTATTCCTCGGCGCTTTCTCAAGACATTTTGGCCAGTGTTTATATTTTAGAACCGTTTCCAACAGTTTGTCTTGGTAGTTATTTTACAGACCCCGTTATATAAGAATCAGAGACATGACGTTGCAGATTCACATGTTGCACGACGTGATCACGTGTTTTTTGTCCAAAGTCTCAAGTCAAAAAGTGGAGACTTGTTGATTTAAAGTGCGAATTCCTTCGACCAAATCCGCAATATGAAAAAGCTCAATTAAAACACTTTCAAGTTTCTTAATCGCGGGGTTTCGTGTCATCTTTTAGGCTGTAACATGTACCGAGGCTTCACAAAATCATATAGTATAGAGGTGAACATGTGAACACTGAACAGGAATATAAAGAGGAATTATTTTTTTATCCTGATTTCAAAGGGATCTCTGTGGGGCGTCTTTCGTGTTTTCTTTCTCAAATTTCGTGCACAAGTTGTCGCAATTTTTCATCTTGGTAAACGGACTGAAATTTCTCACATGATCAATAAAAGCCAAGTTGGGAGTCCGGTTACTTGGCTGATATGAAATTTGCCCTGCTCGTGTCTCGGATCAAACTTTACATGTAGGGCGTGAATTGGCATGCTGTAAAATTTTTAACAAATTCACTGTCTTGAAGTAATTTGAAATACTTGGCTCCCTTTTATAGCTAACATCAAACCCGCTATAACAATCAACAGCTCGGATCGAGAAGATGATAAAACCGTAAAAGCTGTTTTTTTAATTCTACAAAAGGGAGAGAGCAATGATTACCTTCGATTCTTGTGAAAGAAAAGTTAAAACCACTGAACTACTTAAGCCTTTAATTTTTTCCTTTACATTCTGCAGATAAGGTAGATAACAAACTGAATATTCGAAACGACTTGTCTGCAAGAACACAAGGAACAATTACACATTTTAATGACGCTTTTACCGGTCGGTAAATCGCAGTTAATGGAACATGACGCCTTGAAGGTAAGGCCGCTCTCGTTCATCACTCGATTGAGTAGGATAAATAATAATACAATATTGAATGCTCAATTCAAAAAATAAACGTTTCCTTATGTTACCAGTAAGCACAAACGCTATTCGATTCTGTATTTTGGCTTCTTTCTTGCCGTTTAATTTAGTGAAATCCCTTAGCATCTGACCCATAGTTTTGTTAACCTCATTCACGGTTAACAAGCTCGGCGCTTACGAGGCATCTATTTAGGCATAGTACAGCTGTACTTACTGGTCAAACTTTGAGAAACTGTCTTGCTATATAAATCTCTATACACTGTCACAGGGCAATTTCCTGGCAGCTTGCACGAGAATACAAAATTTGTAACAACTTAGCTTTAAAGTTTTGGCGCGTCCCGGGTGCTACCTCTCTTCAGCGCATGATAAACCCTGCCGGGGCTAGGGGAGAGGGGGCGGGGAAAAAACAGTTTTCATCATATCCGCTTGAACTTAATTCTAGCGCGTCTTCTGACCGATGAAGAGATAAATTCAAGTACAATATTAATGACTGTTAATATAGATTATATAGAATAACACTGACGATTTCGTGTTGGAAGATATCGAAGACTAAAACAACCTCTGTAGAATAGCAAGCCTAACACTTCAAAAAGTTTATAATACAGTCAATGGTTGGACTTATTTATCCAGATCAATGTTTGAAAATTGTAAAGACGTTCAGTTAAGGGCGTAAGTAGGAGGTATACAATACTGCTACCAAGCACTCTTGAACGGCTCTCCTTCATTAAACTTACCCGCAGTTTTTCTTGATATTAAAACTTATTTGCTTTGAAGGAGACACTTTGAGGTATTAACGGGCTTCAAAATATACTGAAAAACTCAAAACATAACAAATTAACGTTGATATGTCGTATTCCACTTCGTCACTGATTCGCCGAACTGATTGCAAATGATTCGCAGTGAATAAATTTTAAGCCAGATTCAAACCAACAAAAGAACTGATGGAACATGTGGAATATGTGCTCAGACACTGATCTGTCAGTCGGCACCGTTTTAACTTGATATGTTACGTAATATGAGAAAACTTTCAGTCTCTATTCTGAACTTGGGGGGAATAGTATATAAGATAAGAAAATCCGTTGTGCTAGGCTGCCATGTTGATTTCTCTGCCGGAATCAATGGCATTCTTAATGAAAACAAAGAACTTTTCTATGACGTTCTCAAATTAACTTTGATATGAAAACCAAAGTGAAATGAAAACAAAGAACTTTTCTATGACGTTCTCAAATTAACTTTGATATGAAAACCTGCGAAAACTGAAAAAATTTACTGACAATTCAACAGCAGATAAATAATGAGCTGAAATGCTGTGCGATTTCGACCATGCCATTAAAGAAAGTTCTGTTTTCTTTCAATTTCAAAAAAGACGATATTCTTTGGCTTTGAATTTTAGCTCAAGGAATGATTTATGTTTTCTTGAATGGAATGTCTGGCCGGAATAGCCCTCGATTGTTCTTTAGCGGTAGGTCAATAAAGGTCACCGCGAGTGAAGCGCTAGAATGCGAATATTGATCTGTTTAAGTCTAAGTTATAGTAAGATTTGATCATGAGTCCATTTAATTTCATATGAAGGAAAAACCTTCGTCTTTTAACGCATTGAGAATCTGAAACTAAAACGGAACATTTAGATCGAAGTGTCACGAGCTCTTACAAACATTGAGCACTGTGTTCAGTGGGCCTAAAAGATGTCTTCTTAACGCATGGAACATAATGCTATTGTGAAATTATTCAAA
>JAEMPF020034791.1:17500-21401 GCA_022496165.2 Catalaphyllia jardinei
CACTTCCCGATAGCCATAGTGCAAAACCCCGCTAGAAGGGAAGGGGGCCTGGGACGACGAAAGTCGACCCGAATGGCAGCAACCTCAAAGTCTAAGCATCTGGTGCCAAAAAGGGAGTTACGGGCTTTCCCTGGGACAAATAACCCCTTAAACTTTGGCAGGTACACCCAGTCCACAACAAAGTAATTCCAGTGGACGCCGTCTCTTGCGCAAATGCTCCAGAAGAAGGAAGACTTCCATAGCGGAATAACTATAGTTCCCTTAGCAAGACACACTTCCATGTGCTTTAAAACTCTAACAATAAGACAAACCGGGGGACAGAGCCAATTGTTATCGTATCCCCAGTCTTGCGCAAAAGCATCAACTGCCTCGCATCCGGGCTGAAAAAACCGGGAATTAAACCTAGGTAGTTTGGCGTTGTAACTGCAGGCGAACCTATCGACAGAATGCGGGCCCCAAAGGTCGTCAATGGTCTGAAAAATAGAATCATTAATAGCATAGTCGTCAAAATCAACAATCTTGCTAATAATGTCAGCTTTGACATTAAGGTCCCTAGGAATCCACCTAGCATCGAGAGAGATGTGATACTCCAGGCAAATCTGGAAGGCTTGAAGAGCTAACGCCTGCAGATCCAATTTCTTGCTTCCGTTGAGAAGAACAGACTCAACGTTCTGGTTGTCTGAATACCAGATGACCTTAGTGTCGGACAAACGATCGGCAAAGGACTCCAAAGCGAGGCAAACGGCCTTAAGCTCTCTCCAAGTCGAACTAAGAACTTTTTCTTCGGGAGACCAATTCTGATGAAAAACCAGTTCGGGGTCAGACTCGACAAATGCACCACAGGCTGAATCAGAAGCATCGGAGAAACTCACTTTAACCGGTAGAGTTTGTGCTCGCCAATAAACCCTCCCGTTGAGGGAATCAACATTGGCAGCCCAAAAGTTAATTTCCGCAACGGCATCATCCGACAAGAAAACTTTGCTATCCCAGGAAAGAGCAGAGTTCACCACTGAAAAGAGATGCCTGGTCATAATACGTGCCACTGACCCCACGCAACTGGAAAGTGAAATTATCTGGCCTGCGAGACTAGCGACACTTTTAACGTGAACCTGGCGAAGAGACTGTTGCGAAGACAAAGACTGCAAAAACACGAGATCGGAAGACAATTTTGCAATGCGTTCGGCGGTGGCCTTAACAGTACCTTCAATAGTGTTAAGAATAACTCCAAGCCAAGTGATAATTTGGACGGGTTCCCATAAAGACTTTTCCTGGTTGGGGACGAAACCAGACTTGAGTAGATCAGAATGAACAGTTAGACTGTTAATTTTAGCGGAAACTTGATCAATTCCCCCCCCTAGGCCGTCGTCCAGGAAAATAGCAATAGGAATACCCCGACTCCTCCAGGATTTTTGAAGCGGTTTGAGAATCTTGGTGAAAACAAATGGTGCCGAAGACAGGCCAAACGGAAGAACGCAAAATTGAAAATATCTGAAAACACCGGTACCAAAGTCCCAAGCGAATGCGAGGAATTTGCGGTGCTCTGGAAAAATTTCAATATGGTGGTACCCCGACTTCAGATCGAATTAAATAAATAATAACCCTTGTCGAATATCTGCGTGGCCACAGACAAATCTTCGCACTTGAACTTTTGCTTGTAAATGAAGGTGTTTATATGACGAAGATCCAAAATAAGCCTTTGTTTGCCAGAACTACGGGTGGAAACTGTGAGTGGGTTAATAATGTCTGGAACGCAAAAAATTTCCTCCACAAGATCGGAATTAAGCAGGTCATTAACAGCTGAAGACACAAAGTTACTGTTAACACGCGCAGAAGCATTGTTACTTTTGAAGAAAGGCGTAGGGAGTTGAAAAAAGGGAATCTTGTACCCTTCGCTAATAATATGCAAAATAAACTGCGACACTTCCAACGAACGCCAAAACTCAATACACTTACGGAGTCTTCCGCGAACTGTGGGCTGAACAGGAGAATCAAAAGCAACAGAGTATTGTGGAAAATCAGTGCAAGAAACAAAATCATGGTTGAAATCGGGGTGATTCTGATCAATCAACGCTTCGGAAATCAAATCACTAGAATCACTTGTAAAACAAGAAGAGACTACACCTGATAAGTCCTGAACGTCATCCAGTCACTTCGAAGATGAGACAGACTGCTTGGGCAATGCTGGGCAACAAGCACGCCAGTGTCCGGGCTTACCACAAGCGAAACAGGTGCCAGTACTCGGGCGACGAGGCTGAAAACCAGGATTAACAACACCAGACTGGAAGGACTGGGCTTGTGGCTGGGCGTTTTAAGTGGATCTGTCAGGCGGCGAGAACTTCTTGGCCGACGGCGTATTCGAAGCCTTCTTCTTCTTACGAGCAGAAAGAGAAACACGAGCGCGTCTCTCGGCGCTATAGATGCGCTTTTCGTCCTCCGAGTCGTCCGCTAAGTCGTGTTGTTTATACTCATCTACAGTGCACCAGCCAAACTCTGACTTGTCGGCTAAGAGTATATGTTTCTGGCGTTCGCTAAGTAGCTTCTCACCTTCCTCGAGGTCAAGTTTGACTTTCTCAAGCCGGGATTTATCCGCGGCCGACTTGGCACTGTCCAAAGTTTCTGCAAGCTTGAGATTAAACTTATATTGATCCTCGTTCGCTCTTCGTTTAAATTTGTGCGGTTCTTGATACTTGATCTTCTTAATTTCTTGCATTTGGAGCTCCGCAGAAGCGTCGTTGGCACGTTTTATCTGGTCAACGGTGTCTTTGAGAAGTTCCTTGAAATCTGACATTAACTTCTCGTTGTTAGTGGAGATAAGCTCAGAAACGTCGTCCTTGCTGACCGCCATGATAAAAGTCGAAGAAAGAGCTAAACGAAACGAAAAGTACGCGGTTGGTTCTGAAGCCTAGATTTTTTTTTTTTTTTTTGCTCTGTCTTTTATACCCTAACACAATTACCCATGATGCCCCCGCCTGGAACCCAGGCGTTGTTGTATCCCGTGCCGACAAAATAGTTATTTCAGCCTTGTTCGCACGCTCACTCGTCAGAAACAACATTTTCCATGTAGACTTATGTCCTGCTATTTCTCGATTGCAGTGTAACAAGGGAATAACTTCTGTGTTCTTCCCTCGATCTCTTCGCTCGTATGTACACGAACCCCCAACAATACCGCTGAAAGAACACTTTGCTTCCATTCCGAAACGACAAAAAAGGCTTTAGAGCTTTCGAAACTTTCCCGTGCTGGATCCAATGTTGTTTTGCATGTCAAATGTCAATCAAGATCATTATCGCGGTATCTGAGATGTATACACCAAATGCATTGTACACGTATTTTTTAGTAAGATTTTCAGCAGCATCTATCCTTAAGATCTGGGAAATAACTCGACGATTACTCTTCGTGGAAGATAATTTTGCCAACAGTCTTTGCCGATGCTGCTATTTTAACAACAAAGTGTACGTACAGTCAGCATGTCAAAGATGAATGGTACATTAAAGCAAATAAAACCAACAATATGCATAGCCTGTAATTTGTTTTAATTAGTTTAAAAAGATTGAAAAAAAAATGTTTCCTTCTTTCAACTGAATGTGATCAACGAAGCATTTTATTGTTTACAATTGCGGCGCTGTGATAATGAAATCTACCCCTTGTCGGTATCGAATTAAACGTATAAAGATTCATATATTCCTTGACTGAAAACTTGTTTACTTTTTGCTGATGTTTTCATTATAATGTAGCTTTTTCAGCGGCACCTCAAAACCCACTCGAAGAAAATCTCAAGCTGATTGTGATACAATGTTATTACTTGGAGGCACAGACTATTGACTTCCGGTTTCTTAGTTGTGATATCGACATCTCGTTCCAACTGAATGGCGAATAATTCGAACTGCTCACGAAACACTTATT
>JAEMPF020034792.1:0-10000 GCA_022496165.2 Catalaphyllia jardinei
TGGCACAAACTTTCTCGAGAATAGAATTTAATCGCGGAGTCACTTACAGCAATGAATTAAAGTGAGATGTTTCAGATAGCATTCAAAACGTTACCGTGCTATGAGCAGATTTTTGGTAAATAATTTTTACACTTATTGCTTAAACTATGAGCGGAATCCGTCTTAAACTAGAGAAAGAAGAAAAACAAAAACAAATATTAAGCAAATGAATACTTCATTTCAGACTGCGTTTGCTATGGAGCAGGAAGAGCAGCCTTCCTTCAGGCGGCATGTGGACGACAGGAGGTACTATGAAGTACCAGCTCGGTTTCCTATAAACACTGCTTACATGGAGGTAGTGTATTATACATATATAAATATAAATAGTATAAAAGGAAACAAAACTACGATTGCATCAGAAACTAAATACTTAATCTTGTGCAAAAGGTGAAGATGCTTATGGATTACCGCTGCTAAAAAAGTCAGTAATTAAGCTATTTTCTCGTGTAAGTCGACCTCCTGTTTTAAATTCCTACTCTTAAAAGAGTGTTGTCAAGATTGTTTCAGATGGTTCTATGTGATTAGGTAGTGCTGTGCACGTCAGTTTAAGAGTACTTTTAAGTGTCTATAAAGCGTGATTTCCAATAGTAACTAGGATTTGGGTTGTCACTGACAACAGTAGTAGAGCGTAAACTTTCAGCCTTGCGTTGATCTGTAATCTCGCCCTCATTGTATCAAAGGTAACATACTGAATCACTAGTTACCCAATAGACGGCCATTACGTTCGTTCATCATTCAAGTCACGTCGTGATTGTTGTCCTCTATATAGGGCTGGGGCCTGTATTGTGAGTATCTTGGCGAGGAGATGGGCTTGTATAAGGATCCTTATGATTTGTAAGTTCATTTGTGTAGTTCTACAGCTATTCTTCACTGGGAACAATTACTAACAGATCATTTTCCGGTCCCTTTACCAGACTATCCTGTAATAAATAGCTTTGTCAAGTAAGGCCAGTGTGGTCCTTAGTCTCTATCGAATGGAGTCTATTTTGATGTTGTGGCGGCACATTATTCCCGAAGACTGCGGGGAAAATCTGGATTACTTCGTTATAAAAACTTTTGCCCCCTTTATTTGCTTTGAACAATGGTTTCCTTGTATGGATTAGTGGTTTTCGATAAACAGTTTAGTACTTTCTTTGTGTAATGTAGTTACTTTCATTTACTATTTGCTGTCTTTCAGGTTTGGCCGATTGTCAATTGAAATTCTGAGAGCGTGCAGATTAGTAGTCGATACAGGGATGCATGCTTTCGGGTAAGATAAAGAGCTACAAATAATTAGACAGACAGAGAAGCAAGCAGGCCAGCAAACAGACAGACAGACAGACTAGTAGGCAGGCAGACAGATAGACCAACGGACGATTCTGAGTCAACCAAGCCATGGCGGTTTTGCTCTTACTCTAAAATTTGACTTTTCTCACGTTTCAGATGGAGTCGACGGCAGGCCGTAGACTTTATGGTAGACAACACTGCAGCGTCTCTTCACAACGTGAATACGGAGGTTGATCGTTACATTACCTGGCCTGGGCAGGTTGGTTCTGTCTCTCTTTACCTAACTTTGTACAGTTTATGCTTTCAACGTGGAAAAGATGTTGAAATACTCCATTTTAATGTGAGTTTGTCTGGCCAAAGGGATGCAATTGACTATGTGATATTTTATTATTTATTTATCTTCCTTCCTAGCTTAAAAATACCGTATATAATAAAGAAGGACTCCGCTAGATTTCGGTTTCCCATAATGCGTAATCTCTTAATGTAACAAGTCAATGCTATATTTTGTGTCAACATGTATTGCTTTATTACAGGCCTGTTCTTACAAGGTGGGAGAAATCAAGATAAGGGAACTGAGAAGAAAAGCAGAACAGAAACTGGGTAAACTTTTTATCTAAGAACACTTTAGAAATACAAGAAGGACAAGGTGACATCATTCATTAGGTATTTTTGTTCTTTCAGGTGATAAATTTGATATTAAAGATTATCACCACGTTTTTCTCTCGGCTGGACCAATGGGCTTGGATACGCTAGAAGAGGCTGTGGACGAGTACATTGACATCACGCTCGCACAGTGAACACAGGAATTATTGACCCGAAAAATTGTTGTGCGGCGGATCACTTTAAAGTCCTTGGTTATATAACCATCCCCCCTGGTTATTCATCCTAAATTCATATAATTTTCTTTTCAGGTTATTCCTCAGGTTATCAAATATCCCCTTGATTATCAATTGATTCCTTTTTTTTGTCTCCCGTGATTTTTAATCGATCCCTTTACTTTTAAATCGATTCTGTGGCTTTCGGGTCGTCTAAATTTCTCAATTGATCTCCTAGTCATCCTTCTTGTTATGGAGCGAACATTCTATAATTGATGTCCTTGATTAACAATCCATTTTCCTAACTTTAGCATCTAAATTTCTCAATTGATGCCCTGGTCATTCCTCTTGTTACGGAGCCTAAATTTAAACCCAATTGATTCCCTTGATTATCAGTTGTCTACCCAGGTTATCATTTCATCTCCTTGAGTCATCCTACTAGGCCCTACTAGTCAGTTTTAAACCTAAACTCAGTGTATCCTAGCAATTTATTCCTCTTGCTATCCAGCCTAAATTTAACCCAACTGATTCCCTTGGTTGGTTATCATTTGTCCCTCCGATCGATGCCATCCTACTGGAAAACATATAATTTAATAAGTGAGAAAGCAGATGAAGCAAAAAATGTTTAGAATTGGATTACAAAGCTACAATTTTGAATACTATTTTTGTAATTCCCGCTAGGTATTTTACAACATTAAATAATTAACTTTTTTATTGGCACCCATGTCCAATATACCCGCACTGTAACGATCCGCTAAAGGCAAATTCAGCTCGTTCGATCCGTACGGATCCAGTCAATACATCAAAGATATTGAGTAGCACGAGAGCAATGCTCAAAGATAGTCATAAATAAAGATGCATTCTGAAAATCTCTAAGAATTAGTTGAGGTAATTTTTTGAAAGTAGCACATCAGAGCGATAGAAGTATTGTTCATGGAAAATGGACAAATTAGACATTTTTATAAGATATCTGTAGTTAGCACTTCAGTAATGTTTTTCGAAGGTAAATGTTTTTATAACCAATCAGTGAATTTGTTCACCAAGGTTTTATTATAGTAACACGGATTTATATAAATTTCACACCAAGTATTTTTTTAAAATATAATTATCCCAATTGAAACCAACAGGACATGAAACCAACAGAACGTGACATCTCCAGCATACAACGACTATTCGTAACGCACACTTTATTGCTAACGATCTTTAGTCGAGGTAAACACGAACAACACAAATTTAAACAACACGAAAACAGTACAAGCTAAAAACTAGTGACAACAGTGGAGACTAATACGTTTGTAGCGCGATGCTGGGACTGCCTGAAAACGGCTGAGATTCTGATACAAACTGCACTAGATGCTCTGATAGATATTACTCCCCGGTCCGTACAGCGAAAATGTAAATAAAATGCACTACCCAAAAGCTATTTGAATTACACGACGATACGAACACACATTCCAACAAGTAATAACATACAATACAAAGGATAAACACATTAATTAACCAGGCACGCATTAACACCATTTTGAGGCGTTGCGATCTTACACCAATCTTCTAACGAATGTGAGAATTATCCGATAAGTACCAGATTAATTAGGGATATAGGTAGATCATAATTTAATAGGGATTCAATATTAAATCTTATTACTGAAGAAACGGACCAAAAGTGATTTGTTTTGTTGGTCTGGGCAAAACACCCCATCCTTTAGATATTCGTTTTTATTTCTTTTCATTTTTCTAACAGGTTAAACAGGTACAAGGTATCTTTTTAAGCTGGTGAAAAACTGTGCAAAACTATTGCTAAAAAAATGTCCAAAATTGATATTAGGCTTCTTTCCAATTGCTTAAATTGGAAAATTTACTGTGATGATCATTCTTCACTTTCATCTACCACCGCAGTTTCATATATACTTCACGCCACTTCACTGGCTCTCAATGTGTGACTTCATAGCTCATTTGGTAGAGCATCGCACCGGTATCGTGGAGGTCACGGGTTCGAATCCCGTTGAGGCCCTTTTTTTTTCAGGCTTCTTCTTTCCAATTGCTTAAATTGGAAAATTTACTGCGATGCCGGATCATTCTTCACTTTTACCACCGCAGTTCACATGCATATGAATTATTTTATATATACTTCACGCCATCGAATGATACCTTGCAAATCAAAAGAAATATAAACATGATATTTATAATTGGCAATCGGTGGCCTGCCCAGTATGGTGCAAAAACAACCACAACAACAGAAAAAGGCTTGAAAGTTAGAGAATTATTTGGGTGTCAAAACTAGAATCTGTATTGGTTAGTACAGGTGAAATGTATAGAAAAGCGTGTTAGGAGAAAGGAGGAGCAAAGGGCTAATTGCAAAACAGTTAGTGCAACCACGTTTGTTGAAAGCTTATGCCAGTATCTGGTAGGTAGAGGGGAGGGAGGGAGTAGAAGCGATGAAAGTGAGATAAATGAAGAGGGTTTTACAGGGGAAATTTTCACTAACCATGTGAGACATGCAAAACAAAGTTTAGTTAACTACCATTCGAATTTTTTTTATTATTTGATAAATCTGACCATACAGTGGCTAAAATTAATGAAGTTCATGGCAGTTTTTTAGGACCATGAGATTTGGGAAAGAACCTTCTTATTCTTCTTCTGTTACTTTGTAATTCATTGGGCTGCTTTTCGACCTTAAATAGGACTTTCTCTCAAATGTTTCATCCACTTGTTTTAGGAAGCTAACCAACCGCATACTGTTTAAAGAAGTTTGGCATTAAAAGTGGCGTTGAAACAAAACCTGCAGAGATGAAAGTCTCTATAATTAAATATAATATAGATATATAAGATTGCGACAACAACGTAGTTCACGCAGTAGAGAGAGGATAATACATGGCTGCGTGTAGACATGGAATATCTCTTCAAGTAAACACGAGGAGAGATTCCATATCTACTATTTTGTTTATTATATAAACGTAACATAAACTAACCATTTTCCTTAGATTCTCCAAAATTGTCCGAAGGCCAGGCGAATGTTTCCGAACATTTCCGAAGTTAGTCTTTGAATTGCACTCGAAATCATGTGATTACCTATACAACGCTCACGTGTCTATATAATTAACACAGTTCCCTGGTAGCTTTGCTGGCTCCGTGTCACGAAACGTGAAAAACACCTCTTTTCTTGCTCGTGATTTACTCGTGTTCTTCACAACTATTCTGCCTTTTCTTCGTTATATAAAGTGCACGCAGCTTTAGCAGCTTTCAGCAGCTTTATATTGACTGATAATTCAACAATGTCAGCTGAAGTGGAGAATATTTTGAGGTCATTTTGGGAGTGGCGATTGAAGGAGAGTCCAGAATTCGCGACTCAAATTGGCGTTCACACTTACGACAAAAGCTTGGATGATCATAGGTTGAGCGCGTATACCAAGAGACAGGTACAGTAATCAATTGGTGTGAATATTACAATAATACTTTGACTGTGGGCGGTAGTTACTACTAACATTGGAGGCAGTTTACAATAAGTACTGTATTAATGGTCTAGTTATTTTTTTGTACAGTCGGACAATTTTGAAAAGATAGCTAAAATATGTAAATGACGGTAGAAAGGTCGTTGTGCACGTGAGATCATGTGAGTAACACAAGCAAGAAGTGAAACGGAATTCGCACTTATAAGCTTACTTGATTTCTACACTAGCAAAAAAATATTAATTCTATAGCTAGGGTACACACAACTACTGGTTTCCTTGCATTGAGAACTTGGTAAATAAACAGAAACTCGTTAAAAAAAAACAAGCAAACAAACAAACTGTTTGGAGGCAGACCAGTTGGCTATATACATAGCGTAAAGGAGTTTCGAGTTAAATGTGGGCTCGTCACACAATCTTCCTCCCCTACATATATCCCTTTCACTTTGTTCGTCAAGGTCAGATCACATGGAAATTATTTCAGAGCTAATAGCGTTGAACACAAATAACGTGACGAAAATGTAACACTTAAACGAAATTTTCCATATGCCACTTCTTTGAGAGCGACGTATGGAACAACGGCACTCGATCGTATTAAAGAAAGCGATGTGACTAAATGAACGGCAGCCAGTCAAGGTTTTCAAATCACTTAATGACCGGCAGTCCGATATTTCACTCAAATTTGAAATCGAAGGAAATTTTATCTTATGCGCCTCATGCGCCTTATACGCCTCATAACCCCATCCAATTTTCTGGGAGTACCTCCCGGCCATGCCACCCAGAGGAGGGTCTAACGGTTGGATTACGTTCGGTTCAGAAGAACTCGGAGCCGAGAATAAGACAACGATTCGTGTCATCCTTTGATCTTTATTTAGGTCGACTGTAGACCAGTGTTTTTCAAATCGGCCGGCTACATGACCGGAAGTCAGATACTATTTTAATCTAACCCTTGGTGTGAATATGCAGGGGTGAATATGCAGGATTCGATTGGAAAGCAATCAGGTCGTGACGCTTGCTCGTGGCCGGAAATTAATTTGTAGCGCCCGTCAGTGAGATCTCTCTCCGATTCTGCCTTTCAATACAGTGACGGTCGATCTCGTTTCGTTGCTGTAGCTTGTCATGCATGCCATCATAAACTCATGATTACATGAAGGTACGATCCATTCGTTCAATTCCATAAATTTGTTGAAAGTATCGGTCTGCCGGTCATTTGGTGACGTGATCGATGATCGGCAGTCGACATCAGACGGAAATGGAGAGCCTACAAAAGGATGATTTTTTTCGCTTTTCTAGACACCCATATCTGTCAGAGCTGGGAGATAAGGTGGCCTGAGGTACTCTAGCTGATCCCTAGTAAGGTCACTACTTTGTGCATAGGCCGACACTTTATCCCCAGGGTACCTCCCTGTACTCTGAGGTATAAAATAATGTGAATCATTCCTAGAAAATGTGGAGAATAGAGTCAGTTAAAGGCTTTCAAACTCTGACAGTATGGGGATATTGGCCTGACACAGACTTTTATTCTGCTATATTGAGTCAAACTAGTGTAGTAATATGCTTTATAATTTGTAGTCTATGAGTGTACCACTTCCATCTCTAGCCTTGAGGTATTTTGGTTTGCAAAATGAATTATTTGATTGGTGGTCATTGAACTTCATGACTGAATTTTTTTATGAAATTGTTTTTAATTTCCAGGATGATTGCAGAGATTTCATAAAGAAGTTAAAAGCTGTTGCCAAATCTGAGCTTTATAAGGTACAGTGTACATTTAGATTAGATTCTAAACATCATTAGACTTTTTAAACAAACCCCAGTAGCTATTAATTCTATTTTTCATAATTGCAGCAGCTGTTATTGATATAAAGGGGATTTTTTTTCTCTTGTTTGTTCTATTGTCCTCTAAAAGGGTTCAAGCCATTTATGTGAGACCCAGAGGGGGATCTAGGGGAGGGGGTTGGCAGCCCCCGCCCCTTGGCTCAAGGTCTGGATCCGCCACTGGATCCGTCACTGGATCCTCCATTGAGACCTTACTGGCGAGAGCTGCAACATATGCCCCACAAAATCTTACCATATTAGTGTGAACAGCGTACTTCTATAGGTATTGTTCTAGTATCTTTAGTATGTACTTGATTGCAAGCAAAGCAGTTTCTCATATGACCACTTTCTGTACCTGTATCTGAAGAAAAAAATACAGTGAATGACTGGTATTCATTTTTCCGGTATTTCGATCTCTTACAGTTTTCACATTATTACTAAATAGAAAATTATTGAAAATGAGTTGTGGCACTGAAAATGTATTTCACTATACAGCTATTTAGGTTGGATACTTAAAGTAGATTTTTGGGAAAGGAAATATTAATGAACTCGAAGATACATGTTCATTTCGATGTCAGAAGAAGATGGAGGCCATTTGATGGAAGGATTGATGTGCATGTGCCTGAAGCATTTGTCTGTTGCTTTCACTGATGCTTAACATTTATGCATAAACTGTTTATATTTTTGTGGAAAGTGATGCATTACTGAAATGTTAGACTACTTCAAAGGGGAAAAGAAATGTATTTGAATGAAATTATTATCCAAAAGAAAACTATTGAAAAGGAATTATGACACTGAAAATGTATTTCACTATACAGCTGTAGGTTGGATGCTCACAGTAGATTTATTGGAAAAGAAATGTTCAAAAACTCGAATATTCATGTTCGTGTCAATACCAGTACAAGATAGAGGCCATTTTATGGAGGGATTGATGTGCGTGTGTCTGAAGCGTTTCTTTGTTGCTTTCGATTATACACATGAAAAAAATTACTCGATTGTGATTAGTTGGGAGCTGTGCAGTTTAAATGTAACACCAGTGCAAAAAGTGTAACACCAGTGCAAATTACACATCGTAATTCTGGATCATGATTAGCAAAAAGACCGGCAGTGAGAAATTTTGTAGGCCAATAATGATATGATGTAAAGCAACGACAAAAATTTTGTACGGAAACTCTGAAAAAAGTTGTCTCGAATGCGAAAGAAATGGCTTCAAGAAACATCTTCCTGCACTTTTTCCATGCGAAGATTGTCATGTTTTTATTATTAACAAGTTATCATGCGGTTTTTCTCGTTCAACTTGAAATTAATTTGCACTTGTGAGTTTTTGAAAAAAGCTGAAATTGCACTCGCCGAAGCGACTCGTGCAATTTCAGATTTTTAAAAAACTCACCTGTGCAAATTAATTCAAATTTGAACTCGAAACAGTATGATTACCTATACAAATTGTTTATTTTTGTTTTTCAGGGTGATGCATTAAATGTTAAACTTCTTCAAAGGGAAATCGAGACGTATTCGGATGGCTCTAAGCATAAAAGGTAGGAAACATAATGGAGTAACATAAAACATTATGCAAGTGAAGTATGATCATCGCAGTAAATTTTTCCAACTTACGTAATTGGAAAGAGGAAGCCTGAAAAAAATGGCTTCAACGGGATCCCGTTGAAGCCCTGTTTTTTTTAGGCTTCTTCTTTCCAATTGCTTAAATTGGAAAAATTTACTGTGATGATCATACTTCACTTGCATCTACAGCCTCAGTTTAAATATGAATTATTTCATATACATTGACATAAAACATTAAGGAATATAAAAATTTGGCAGTGTGCTATGTAAAAATTATTCCAAGTGGGATCAATTCGGGACGAAGCGGCGCTGAGTGGGCTATAATCATAGCCAGCGTAGCAGCCGATTCCTTTCCTTTTTCCAGGCGGATCGAACAAGCGAGCGAAAAGAGGGCGAGCGAAGGAGCACGCCTGGGGTGAGCAAAAAAATTGGGGAGAAGTGGGGAGGGGGTGAGCAAGAAGAGGGAGAGTGTAGGGAGAAAAGGAATCACCTGCAGTCAATCCCAAACATTTTACCGAACTCCGTTCGCTCAGTGCAATTTGATTGGTTATTAGCCCGTCAATCAAAATATGACACCAGAAATTTGTCTTCCATGCATAACGCGACATCCTGAACACAACAAGATCAAACTTTGATCTTGTTGTGTTCCGGATGTCGCGTTATAGATATTGCCGAGTCCGAAGAAGCGTTCGAAGGGGTCTTATTATTATTCTTCGAATTTTCTGTTCAGGAAATGTCGAAAAACCTTTCGCAAACACATAGTCTCTGAGTACAATTTTTTTCGCGGACTCTATCCAGCCCATGCTGGGCACTTGTCAAAACGAAGTTAATTATCATTGGTTCTCATGTGACAGTTGGCGCCCCAAGAGAGCGCAGCATGTTTGGGGGCGTTAGGTAAAATGTTTGGGATTGATTGCAGGCATTTCCTTCACTCGCCTCACCCCTTCCCTCGGCTCCTTATCATTCGTACTCCCTCCCAGTTTCGTTCTCTTCGCGTAAGTTTTGGAAACGCCTGCTACGCAGGCTACTATAATCATCTCATATCCAACGGGACGGGAC